>JANEYF010004769.1:0-110000 GCA_029963845.1 Rhamnusium bicolor | reverse complement strand
CACGGAAAGCAGGTTCTATTGTCTGAATGCAAGAACTAATGTACTTTCAAATTATCCGGTATTTATAATGTCGCACAATTTTAATGTAATATCAAAGTTTTGTGACCTTCACTATTGTACTTTAAATGAAGTATTATCTCTAGGAAAACAATATTTTATTAGTTAGTGGATTTATTTTCTTGCATGATTTATTTAACTTATTTAATTTAATTTAATATTTTGTTTAATTTTTATTACTTATTTTGTCCTGTAATTGGATGTACATCTGTTGGGCAATAAATGTATTATTATTATATTATCATACCATAGGACAAAGAAATGGCCAGTTCGGACTGTCGAACATTTCATGGACATGGCAGTGGTAAATTCATGGATCACCTACAACATACACATTGCAAAAAGTATAATGTCCATACTTAAAACAAACATAATGGATCTACCTCATTTCAAAATGTCAGTTGCTGAAGATCTCATTATCAATTCCAGAAAAAGGATATTAGATGCAAACGAGAATTTTAATCCGAAAAGGTCCATGGGTAGGTCTGTGGAAATGTTTCAGTTCCAAGAAGTGGGTTAAGAATTGTAGAAGATCAACATTTGCCAGAAGCAAAGAATTTACCTACTGCCCAGTGATATCGAAATGAAAGCTGCACTGGTAGATCCAGAGTTAAATGTGTAAAATGTAACGTTTTTCTGTGTCTTAATAAGGACAGGAATTGTTTTTTTTTGATTTTCACAAGTAAATAAGTCTTGTTTTTGTCCAATAAATAATCTTTAAAATACAACTTTTTTATTATTATGTGCATGTTAGGACCAAATGATAAGAAACTGTACAATGAAAAAAGTAAGGATGATACTGGTGTACACAATTGTGTACAGTAATTTTTAGTCCAAAATGAAGTTACAAACTTATTACTTATACCCAGATACCATCAACATCCAATGGATATCCATTTTGTATCCATTAAGTGTCCCTACGTCCAGGGATATTAAATGGATATCCAGTGGATATCAAATTCTTGATGTCCAATGGATATAGATTTACCTGCAGTACAATGGATATCCATTTTGTGTCCATTAAAGTGTCCCGATGTCAAAGACATTTAAACGGATATCCATTGGACTTCAAGTAAATGGACATCCATTGGACAGCAAGAAGTTGATATCCACTGGCTGTCCAGTTTGAGTCCAAAATTTTTATATGTTTTCATGCAAATTATGCCCCCTTTCGTATCGTACGTAATTGCAAATGCATAACAACCTTTCATATTTGTTAACCAACTAATAAAGTTTAACACGTTGAAGCGATTGTGAATGTATTTTATATTATATTCATTATTTAATTCGAGTATAAACAAGAATTTTAATGGTATAGCATAAAATTTGCACCTTTTTTTCAAGACTTGCAAATGTGTTTCATTTAAACCTTGGCGCCATTTGGACGAAAGTTGTTCACCAGACATTCGACCACTCTCTCGATCTTGAAAGGTGCATTGTCGGTTGATTCTAGTCTAGCGATACGACACATTGCTTGCTCTTTTCATTTAATAAATAGTGAAAGGATGAAGTGGTACGCTTACGTCTTTTATCTATTCAACCGGCCATGATTGACTTTTACGCAGGCGTTGCGTTATTTCAGTTAGTACACGCCGTCCGCCGCAGCCATTTGTATTATTTTAAAGATTTTCAGAATTTTGTTTGTTGAGGCTGGTGGTTGTGAGTTTTTTATTTGTTCTAATAATTGTTCTTGGTTGTAAATAGTTGTGAAGGTGAAAAGTAATTAGATACCTATTGCTATTGTGGAAGCGTATTACTGTAAGTACCTACTAATTTTTTTTTCGTGATTTATTACACAATATGAAATAATACGGTTCTATATATCGTTTGCTTAGACTACAAACTCAAAACAAACTTTACAAGAGACACAAAAAACTGAATATCTTAATTGTTCAATTCATGGACCGAAACTAACCTCATTCTGCTACATGTGTTATGTGTAAAATGACCGTTAACGTGGGAATTATTGAGCATTGTCTATAGTTGCGGCACAGTTGCGACAAATCAAATTTTTAAAACGATGAATATAGCTATGATTTTCTGAAAATTGCCAGCTGCCATGGCTATAATTAATATTTTACCTAACACTAAAAGTAGAATAACACTATTTTTTGCTAACAGTTTTCTTAATTTAGCTTTCGTCTGATTGACAAAATGTAATTTACACCACTTTTCCCATTTAAAAATAGAAGAAAACAAAGATGACAGTTTTCCCATTAAAAAGAAAATAAAGCTGCGAGAGTTTCTGAATGTAATACCTACATATCTGTTATTTTTTTAGAAATAACCACCAAATTCTAAACAAAGAAGGGAAGAGAAGACTTTCATTGAGCCGTGTAAGTATGATCTAAATTTGTTTAAGTGCTATGTGCTCCAAACGATCGATTTGCATGTTTTGTATTTTTTGCATTTCTCGTACCAACGATTTTCTATATATCTATCTTTCTCTGGTAGCCCCGTCTTAGATTAGAAATTTTTTTCATTAGTTTTCTAGTACCTAAAATATTTGTAAATTTTTACAGCAGTTGGAGAATTTAATTTAAAATATTAATGAACTAGTGTAAATATTTAAAAATTAAAAATATGTTCCGACTTCATGTTTCTTATATAGTACTTTTGTTTTATATTGTTTTTTAAGGTGTTTCGAAGCTGGATTTTGCTGGCGGACATAAATTAATGATCAAAAATTAACTAAATTTCATATAGCCTGCTTGACTACTTCTTTACGAATAATAACAACTGTTTTGTACAAGGAACTTCATTTTGGAATGTATTTTTTAGATGCAGCTCACAAGACACAAACTACAAACAATAAAGAAATTGAAACAAATACAAGGAAGTGGCTGCGTCGGTCCAAGGAGAGGAAGTAGGCAGAAATGTAGAAGGAAGCAGTGTGGAGGCAAATAAAGGACGTAATAGTTTTGTCTGGTGTTATTACTTTTTAAATAAAACAATTTTTTTTAATTTTTACCCCGTGTAATTTTTCTATGTAAACCATTTTTACCTTTCATACTTTGATAAAGGATGTCCCGAAATTAGCTTGTAATATTTTACCAGTATCTTCTACAAGCAAAAATAAGAAAAAGTTTCTATAAACAAGTCCAAAATTTCTTCCAACGGGAGCCACAGCACCCTAAAAAATATTTTCAGGGGCTGTGGCTCCATTCGGAAGCATTTTTTGACCTATGTATATAGAAACTTTTTTTCTTATTTTTGGTCGTTGAAGACGCTGGTAAAATATTGCACACTAATTTCGGCATGGACATGTTCTGGATGTCCAATGGACACGAACTGAATGCATTCTGGATGTCCAGATTGATTTGTACTGTCATGATTTTATGGACTCGGTTTGGACCTCTTTTGGATGTCCAAAATTGTGTCCAGAGTTGTGACAAAGTGATACCCGATGGATATCCAATGGACTGAATTTGAATGCAATTTGGATGTCCATTGTACATCCTAGTTTTTATAGTGATTCATCCACTGGATGTCCATTGGATGTTTACTGGACTAAGTTGTGCTATTTGGGACTTAGTCAACTAGTATTAACTAACAAAACACAATAGGGTATGAACATAAAATTCGGGACTGAAGAGAATATTAGACAATATTCAAAATTTCATCATACTCCCTAGTTTAGATAGAAGTACATAGTTTGATATTACCTGTAAACGAGCTACATTTGGTTAATATGATGGAAATACATACCATACAAAGAGTAACCTCATTTCAAAAACATTCAATTTTATTACCAATTAAACCTTAACCACAGGCGTGCAGTTTCAGTCCCATTGCCACAGACGTGAAGTCACAGAGACCACATTTTTTTATTAAAGCTATATCCACACTCTTTACCATTTTGGGACAAACAGCATGTGATCAATCAAATGACATTACTCATCTTCCATAATGGCGTGTATAAGGTTAGTAATAAGTAATAAGCTCAAATGCTTAGTTATCATAATAATTTATTGAAGATCCAAATTAACAGACAAAAAATTAGGTAACTCTACTTTTTAAACACGTAATATTTTCAACAGAATATAAAATTCATAACCTTATAGAACACGAATATTATTATAACTAAAAAATACAAAGTTCTTGTAAAAAAATGACAAGTCAAAAGCCGAAGCTTTTTGTTCTTGTATTTCGATTCACAGCTGGATTTTTTGACCATTTGAACCGATTTTTACCGTACCAGTAATTGCTTCTTTCTTCATTCTGATCTAACTCTTCATGTTCGTCCTCTTCTCGTTCTCCAGCTTCTTGCTTCTTGATACCATCACTTATTTCCTGCTCAGTGCTGTTTCATGGTTACATTCTATTTTAGATGCATTTGACTCATTATCACTATTATCGCAGCCGACTTCATCGTACCATTTTAACAGAATTTCTTCACAATTTTCATCCCCAAAAAGAACGCCCTTTGTGGTACTTGGTAGAGTCCATAATGAAATTAAAATTAGAAAATATCACACTTATCCAGACGCGAGGTTTCCTAGACGCGAGTATTGAAATAACGCAGACTTCTGTTATGAGGACTATTTCTAGCAATTTCATTGGCCGTTTTAAGATAGCCGCAGGGCATACGCAGTTACATGACATTTCACAAGTGTATTAAATCCTTTTGGAATCGTTTGTCAACAAGGAATTTGTTAGACGATAAAGAAAATAGTCGGCCAGCACGCGGTAGGTCCACGGTTAGGATCACAAACTTGTTATTTTTTTTTTTTAAATAAGTATTTTTTAGTTCGTTTGTAAGATTTTCCTTGCCCTTTATTATAGTTTGTTTATTTTCCTTGCCCTTTATTATAGTTTGTTTATTTCCAAAAGGATTTAATACACTTTGGTCATGTAACTGCGCATGCCCTGCGGAAGACGGCCTATGAAATTGCTAGAAATAGTCCTCATAACAGAAGTCTGCGTTATTTCAATACTCACTTCCTAGACCGCTGTTGTTACTTTGAAGTTTACACAAACTACACTATGAAACAAAAGTACATCACCTCTTGACAAATACATCAATTATAAACAGATGAGAAGGTATAACAAATAACCAGAGATGATTGTCAACCCAAAATCCTCACCGGTAAATATGATACTCCATGCCAAGTCACCGATATCAGAGACAACCAGGGTTGTCTCTGCCGATATCTCAATTGAAAAGATATCAACAACCCATACCACAGCCTACCAAACAAGGCTGTGCCCATACGACGCCTACCTGATAGTCATAGCAGCGAACGCATCCATCATCCAAAAATCCTGCAATAAACACGGTTTTGAAATTATTCAAAACCCCAAACTCGTATACGTCCCGCAAAATTGTAGTGTGAGAATTAACATTAAATCTCAATTCAAGGTCCTCACACGGGACTCAGGGTCGGACTAGCCTGGTCGGTAGGTCGGCGATTGTCGACGGGGCCAAACACTTCTGGGAACCAAACTGCAAACTGAAACAATGTTTTTTACATTTTCCTTTTTAGAAAATTATTTTCCATTAACCAAGTCAAAAATATTTGTCTGGCCCCCGAGCGCCAGCTAGTATAAGTTTACTCTTTACTAATGTAACCAGCGATTCGTAAGGAGCTGAAAGATGTAAAATCGGCACTAGTAGCGCCATCCATCCCATATTATCAAGGCTCCTAGTCGCGCGCTTCTCGGTTCTCTAAGTAAATTAGACCCTACCTCCCCAGGCGTTACACTATGCTTTAAGCAATACTATTGTTCCCCTTTGACCAGTTGATGTGTATGGTATCATGCGGATTTGGCTCGTCTCTCTCAGTCCTGTCAGTGTGTTAGATGATTTGTGTCTATTAACAGTTATTTATGTACCAAGGGAGTAAAGTGAGTGTTTTAGTCCGGGCATTCCTGCTAGGGATTAAAACACACTTTACTCTCGAGGTATATATAACATTTTTCCACGAGCGGGCACAATTTTTATTGCAAAAAAAATGAAATATAAAAACTAAAGAATACTAACTGGTCACAAAGCTGAAGTGGGTTGAAACCTTTGATGTGGAGATAACACTTACATAGTTTTCGACGAAACACCAAAACATCATATACTACACTCGACGCGCGTTTCGCCAACCAAGTTGGCATCACCTGGAGATGATTAAAACTGTTTTAATGGATATGATTAAAGCTGTTTTAACACCATATACTGTCTGAACGTTATTTGTGGCACTCTCTAAAATTTTCTTTTTCTCTTTTTGGTACTTACTACCACATGAATAATTTTTCGAAAACGGAAACAAATTCGTTTTCCGAAACGATAGGGAATTATATTATTTTAGTCTCACATTAGTTGTCAAAAAACACCCTCTGACTAATCTTTTTACGTAAAGTCACTAGCGCAGTGTTCGCTGCTCGCTATTAATTTGTTTGTTTACATAATCTTTTATTGTTTGCCCGAATAAGTTGCAATAATTTGCGGTTAAATTTAAATATAATAACTGTTTTATTTTTGTTTTGTTACCTAAGCAGCAAGTCGGAGTAATTACGAAGCTAAACGTTCCAGCCCTACACTTAATGGGAAGCTAATTAATTGCCCAATACGTTAAAGTTCGTCAAAAGCGCGCAGAGATTATTTTCCTAGTAACATACTGGGTAAATAACTATATTTTTTAGATAACGAAGAATTATTCATGTGGTAGTAAGTCCCAAAAAAGAAAACCATGTACTGCACTCGACACTCGTTTCGCCATCCAAGTTGGCATCATCTGGAGATGCTTAAAACAGTTTTAATCATCTTAAGATGAGTGAAGTATATGGTGTTTTGGTGTTTCATGGAAACAACGTCAATGTTAGGTATCCTTGCACTTAATTATCTGCTTGACATTATTTTTTATTTATTTCTGTTTGACATTTAGACTGCTAAATTTTACTAATTACCAAATATTACGAACTGTGAAAATTATCCTATTAATATTAGTTTTAATATGAAATAAGTTATATTTTATGGTTTTATGTTTGATTCTTATTTTTTTGTTCTTTCTGCCATTAAAAGTTTGACATAATAAAAATGTTGACGATTATGTATGCTAATGCTGTGTCTATTGTTACCGCTTCCCGTTAAATAACGAAAGTTTATTTATAGGAGTTCCTTGAGCTGTGGCGAGCAGATTTTATATAGCCAGCGTAACTGTTAGATTTAGTTGTTTTTAACTCATCCTGTAATTACTTTCAATAAAAGTTGTTCTACAAGTTTATGTTTTGTAAAATTTTTAAAAAAATATTATTCAACGAATAATTACTTTATTTACGCACCCAGCGGCAAAAACTCCTGGTGCGGCCCTGTGTATATCATGTGGCTTACGTCCACGGCTCAAGTCGTGGCTTACGTCTGCGACTATTATAATACCTACTAGCAGACACAGAACATAAGCAGTTCTTTTTCTGTTCTGTGCTAGAAGTCGCCTCATAAACTCATAATAGAATATGGTCGTTCTGTGCCTCATAGGCTCCATGTGATAGTTACATCCTGAGAGTATAAGCAGGTCTCTGGTATAAGTTGTTTTTATATTCTCAGGTTACATCACTGTCCTTATTCATACATTTTGTACCTTCGATGTGTTTATGATCGAAGTTTTGTACAAGAACCAGAGACCCGTCTCTGACACGAACACAATTTGTTCTGTGAAGAACACAGCAGAGACAAGTCTCTGAACACAGTAAAGATCTATGCCAGTAAAAAGTGCACATTGTTAATGCCGGTATAGATTAGGTATTAAGATTTTTGTTCTGTTCTGTAATTAAGATATTGAAATAATTGGACTTTAATTCGCACACCACCTTATCAGAGTACGTTTTGTAGAAATATATGATTTTTTTATTATAACACATGATTATAGACATTTCTTAGCTGGTCTATAATTCATTCATTATCGCTTTATGAGTGCAGTGACGGAGTACGTATATATAATACATTAATATTATATACCTATGTAAATATAAAAATGAGTTTCGGTCGTACAGCTTCACAATTAAACAATTATGTTAAAGCCACGAAGGCATTTGAAAAAGTTCTGGAAAAGGTAATTAATTATTTATAAATAACCATTTTCTATAAGTATGTAAGTATTTCTCTAGATAATCGTCGACTGCGGGGGGTTGCTCAGGTACCGAAGCAATCTCAATCTCAAATCACTGAAAAATAAATGATTAGGTATAGGTATTTCTTATTACCTTACTGAAATCATTTATTTATTTAAGAGAAAATACTTTTCACTGGTATTTGCAGAGATCAAATGTGTTTTAAAATAAGAAAATTATTTTATGACTACTTATTAGTATTTTCTTTGATACTTCTCTGGCACGGACTGTGGGGTTGCTGGTATTGAAGCAACCTCAGAAATTTCGAGGGTTTAAAGCTCAAAATGTTTGCTAAATAAGTAAAGTAAGTACCTACCCGAATTATATTATCATAGTTACTGAAAAATAAATGAATACCTGCATACAAACTTACTGAAAAAATGTATTAAAAGAGCTAGCTAGCAGATATTTTCTTAGGTTTGCACAGTTCGAAGATAAAGAAATGGTTTAAAATAATAAGGGTGGAGAAATTAAAAATGATTATATCGCGGTGCCATCAGGTTTTATGAATGACAAATTGTAATGTATGTATTAATTAAAAGCTGCATACTTAATTTGACGCTTTTATTGGTTTATGTTTTTTTAATGTATCAATATAAATAATGAGCTATGAGCTGTAGGTATATTTCAAAATGTAGGTAGAACTAATTTCGACTATTTTAAATGGACGAAGGGCGCTGATATCAAAGTCTGCTATCGGTGACAGAGCAAAGCTTATTATTAGGGCGATTATAAAATTTAATAATTCTAAAATGATTCTTAAAAATAATCAATTAATTCCAGTAGTCACGATTATATCGATTATCCAATTACATATCGACTTTTCGTGGATCGATTATTCATTTAAGTATATATCGATCATCAGTAATTGATTTTTCCGATTATCGATTATTTATTCTAGCCCTGTTTAATACCACATTGACCTGTCCTCCCTACTATGCAAAATATCCTCTTATGAACGTTAAATAACAGACTTTTTCTAACAATGTAACGTCTGTTTAATACCGGGTGCCCCATTATATTTTGACCCTATTTAAACCTATATAACTTTTGAACTAGTTGAGATAATGAAATGCGGTTTTCGCCAATCATCCTAATTTTGAAAAGTTTTTCCTGAGTTTCCATCTTTTTTGCTCACTTCGGGTTTAACTGGAAATGACATTGCGTATTTTCGGGGATAGGACAACTTTGTCATTTCAAATGAAACACCGTGAATATTTTTTCAGTTAGAAAGCCCATTGTTCCCCTTTCCGAAAATTCCATATGTGTCATGGAAATTATACAGTGATGGTTTTATAAGCTTTTAAAGTGAATACTGCGTTTTATCGAAATGCTACGAAAAAATAATGATTCACAAAGTAGATTATGGAAATAAAAGACATCACTTGTAAACATCAAATTAGTTTATTAACAACTCAGTTACTTGAATTACTTTAAGAAAAATGTTTACTTTAAGTGAAAAAGCTAAGTGTGTAATCTTTTTTGCTGACACTAAATCTCACAAAACAACACAAAGTAAATTTAGAACTATGTTTAACAAGGAACTTCCAACAAAAAAATTCAATTAGAAAATAGTATAGAAACTTTTGGAATTCGGGTTGTATTGACCGTAAAAAGAATAACTCCAAATAATGAAAATAGGCTTAATAATGCAATTGAAATTTTGGTAATGACACAAAATGATCCTTCCTCTTCTACAAGAAAAATTTCTTCCGCAACAGGTAATCCGAAAACTAATGTTCATATTGTTATAAAAAATGTTCTAAAACTGAATGCTTATAAAATTCAGATTCATCAAGAATTAAAGGAAACTGATTTTCCAAAAACGAGTACAATTTTGTAGAAAAATTCTTAATTTACGTAGAAGAGATAGGCATTTTCTTGATAAGTTATTCATGTCTGACGAAGCATCATTTTACTTAAATGGTAAGGTGAATAAGCATAATTGTAGAGTTTGGGGCTTCAGAAAATCTAAGAAATTTCAATCAGTATGTCAGATCCTCTCCAAAAGTTATCCAGTTTGGTGTGCGGTATCAAAACAAATAATTTACGGTCGTTTTTTTTAACAATCCAATTGTCAATGCCCCATCATATTTGGACGTTAGAAAATTTCTTTTATCCGCAATTTGAATAGGATAATTTGTTGAGGACAGTCTATTTCCAACAAGATGGTGCTACGCCTCATTATCCTATAATAACTAAGATTCCCTGGAAATCGTTGGATAGGGAGGGGAGGTCCTACAGCATGGCCTCCTTGATCACGGTTCCAGAATTTTTCATATAGGGGTACGTGAAAGACAGGTGTAATAGCCCTATGCCACAAAATTTAGAACACTTAAAGAGAACATTCGAAATGTCTTTAACAACATTACCCCCGAACAGTTAAGTAGAAACTATGACAACTTTGTAAAACGAATAAATAAATGTATTCAAGTTAATGGGCAGCATTTTGAACATCGTTTATAACTAATGTGTATTATTTTGTTTATTTCTTATTTGTTTAATAAATATTCTGTTACACTTGGTTATATCGAGTTTCATATGTACATTTTCAATATTCAATTGAGGTAACATGTAATTGTTAATAAACTAATTTGACGTTTACAAGTGATGTTGTCTTTTATTTCCATAGTCTACTTTGTGAATCATTATTTCTTTCGTAGCATTTCGATAAAACGCAGTATTCACTTTAAAAGCTTATAAAACCATCACTCTGTATAATTTCCATGACAAATACGGAATTTTCGGAGAGGTGGAACAAAGGGCTTTCCAACTGTGAAAAAATATACAGGGTGTCCCATTTGAAATAACAAAGTTGTCCTATCCCCGAAAATACGTGTCATTTCCGGTTAAACCGGAAGTGAGCAAAAAAGACGGATACTCAGGAAAAACTTATCAAAACTAGAAGACTGGCGAAAATAGCATTTCATTATCTGAAAGTTAAATAGGTTTAAAAAGCGTCAAAATATAATGGGGTACCCGGTAGTTGTATTAACGTCGCCTTAACGTCGTTTCAAGAAAATTGAAACAATTTCTTATTGTTTGTTCCATCCATTTAATATGTCAGTATTAAAGTTAAAATAACCTCAAATTATACTGTTTGTAAACAAGACGACGCATGGCCGTTAAAATGGTTTTCAGGTGCATTTAGTGCAAGCAGTGAATTTCCTGATAAATTAATTTAGTTTACTGGAATCAACACTAAATCTATGCTTAGAACGATGGAAAGTAGAATTTTACCTTAGGCTTGTTCCATCAAACAGTTCGGAACGGTTCCGAATTTGTTTTTCAAATGTTATTGAACCATTTACAAGACCTGGGCCAATCAAATAAGAATATTAAATTCGGAACCGACCTGGTTTGCCTGCTGGAACAAACTTATTTTATTGTAATGTTTTCGGTAGATTCATTGTTTTATTGTGATGTTTTCGGTAGATTTTAAGAGCTTTGTGGTACCAGATTTGTTCAACGATGTGATTACTTTAGAGGTTTTATATTAAAGGTAGCATAATTGGAATTACCAAAATCCTTGTATGAACTGCATATAACCATAACCATTTATTATTTTAACGAAAAAGTAGAATTAGAAATTAAATTCTTGGTCAAAGGATGTTCTAATAAAGAAGTACCGATTAATCATTCTATTGATGTTACAATTCAAATATTTTTAGATGGACTTTTTATGAATAAAATCTACATTATAATTAAGGTATAATAAAAAATAACTGATGTGGCCAGCACATAATTTTCTTATACCAATATATCATCCTGATAAAAAAATCATTCTATTTAATTCTTCATTTACCTCAATTAAATTTTAAAAGCGTACCTTGAAATGTTTCATTAAAATTTTTAAATAATTAATGATCAGCGTCCTTCGATACTGTCACTAATAATTCATATGTCATATATTTTAATAATTTCTTCTTATTGACAATGACATTTTTGTAACTCAATTAGACATTTCAAATGTCAAACTGCCAAATTTATCCTAACCCCATTTTATGAGGTTAAATGTGTACAAAATATCAGTTTACATCAGCCTTATTTAAGTACTTGGAAAATATATTTTATTGGCTTGATATAGTAGACATGATTTATAATCTTTCATCAAAAGTATATTTTTTTTGTAAAGTCAAATACAAAAAAGTTTGAGTCCCTTGGACCTTCTTTCAGCTGGTTGATTTTGCTCATCACCGAATTTATCATTGTCTTTGGCCTTTAGAACGTGTACCAAATTTGAAAGCTTTATCTCAAAAATTGTGGCTGCTATCACAATACTATAGACATGCAGACATATTTTTTCCATAAAGTTATGTTTTTTCATTATAATTCATCGAATTCGTCCAGAAGTGCAATAAAAAATTTCTAATTTTGTTTTCCGAAATTGTACCTTTTTTCTTCTTTCATTCATTAGGTCTCTTCTGGTGGTACCACAATAATACCTATAGGTATCAAAGTTGAAATCCTCTCAAATAAAAATGCCACCACACACTTCTTAATGATTTATAAATTTATATCATACTAAAAGAAGCGAACTTTCATTGCGATTGCCCTCATGTCCAGAATTATTAAAATCGATCAAAAACTAAAAAATAGTTATAATCAATTTAAACATTTCAGATTTTAATGGCCAAACCAATATTTTTAATACTACTTCGATTCAGGGAAATTACCATACAAGAATGTTTTCAAAATGTCTACTGTTATATATTACCATTTCTGGCATTTCTTAGGTATTTTTCAATATTTGTGTCATGTTCAGTGGTGGCTGCCATATCACTCATATCTTAGTTGGGGCATGAGACCCAAAAGATACTTTAAGCACAGTAAACAATAACACAAATGTGACTTTAAACAATACGAAATCAAGAAGTTCTGCAGAAAAAAAATTGCGATTGGAATTTGCGAAGATAAGTTGAAAAAAATAGTGTTATTTTTTAAACAATTTGAAAAATATTTACAAAACACTTTTTTCTGAAAGAGGTGAAAATATATCGACAAATTTCGAAAAAAAATATTGCCTTTTCATACTTCATCATTTTGAAACATTATTTCAGAATCATTTTTTTTCATTGTGCAAATTTTAAAAAGGTGCAACTCATCAATATTTCTTGATGAAATTTGAAATCTGTTAACATATTTTCCACCTGATTCTGAAAAAAAATATTTGCAAATATTTTACGCTGTTGAAAAAATAAGCTGGAGGCACGCAATTTTTTTCAACTTTTCTTTCGCAAATTTCAATTGCAATTTTTTTTCTGCAAAACTTCTTCATTTGGTGTTGATAGTTATGCCTCCAGTTATGCCATAAAGTATTGCTTGGGTCCCATGCTCCAATATTAAGTTATGACATAGCCTAAATTTCACCAGCCGCCACTGCGAAGTGCTCCTCCCTTAGGGAGCTCCTGGATCCGCCCTTAATGTTATCATTAAAAAAGGGTGGCAGTTTTTTATGTGTCACCATATCATTCAAAAGGGATGTAAAACTGTGGGTTTTGTGTATCTACGATGTGAACACGTTAAAAATCCCTAGGGTTCTGTTGTAAATAATAAAATAGCAAATGTTACATATATGTTTTTCTATTTAATTTTAATTTATTTTATTTTCATTGTATATAGGAAATAGGAAATAAATATGTACTTGCAAATAAGTTTCACGGTGTATAGTATAACAACTTTTTTGAATAGTACTTTGAAATAAACAGAAAATCTACTTATATGCACTTAATATAATTTTTATTAAAACTGTGACTTACTAACTCTGACATAGTTTTTATCTTTATGCGCTCATGTTTATGTTCATCTTTATATAATGCAACATTGTTAGACTAACAAAACATATTGGAATATTTCTTATACTAAACGTTTTCTTTGTATTAATTTTGATGGAAAGCAGACATTCTGTTATAGATATAATTATTTTTAGGTTACGATAATTAGTCTTGAGGATGGAAACTGTACTGCTGAAATGAAAGTATCTAAAGAACACACAAATCCACTGGGAGGTCTTCACGGTGGTTTTTCAGCTACTCTAGTAGATAGTATATCTAGTTTTGCCTTAGTTTCTCATAAGAATGGTGCTATTCCAAGTGTGTCAGTGGATATCCACATAACGTAAGTATAGTTACTGTTATGAAGAATTTCATAAAGTAAACACATTTATTTTGAAACTATTATTTTTTCAAGTATCGTTTTAAAACTGCATTCTTTTAAAGAATTTATAAAATAGTTGTGATATTTTAACGATATGAAAGTATAATAGGTAGTCTTCAAAAGAATCAACAGTGTTTCTAAAAGTATGGATACAAGAAATCAGTCAAATTTGCTTGTCCAAATGCATATAAATGAGGTATATGTATGTATGTATGTAACGGGTCTTCATAAATGATCGTACACCATGTGACAAATTAGTTACCTTTAACAGCCTCGTCGAGTCATCCTGTTAGCAAAAGATGGTAGAAAACTATTCGTTAGACACACGTATGTGTAAAAATCCTCATCAGGTGCTGTCGTAATATGAAAGACATAAAAGGTACCATATAATCATGTGATTTATGATCATTTATGAAAGCTCTGTATATATGTATGTTTATAACCGCTATGTGAATTAAAATTGTTTGGGTAAAAGCTCATACAGACCTGAAATATAATGAACAGGTAGATGTCCTTGCTAAAGAAGGCATAGAGAATGAAACGTTGGAAGTAAATGAAATTTGTGTTGAGGACTGCATTCATATGTGTAAACAATGTATGAAACAATGGTGGACAAGGGTGTGGCAAGAATACTGTCATAACCATCCAAATAGGTATATACGTATACAACCAGAAATTCCATCGAAAACATGGCACGAATATTTTAACATTCCCAGAAGGTACATCACTATAATTAATAGAATAAAATTCGGTCATGCGTGTAATCCATCTTTTCTCACTAGAATAGGCATTATACAGTCTAATCTTTGCGATCATTGCAATGATGAGGGAGACCTCGAACATATATTTTTTTGCTGTCACAAAAACAGAAGTGAATGTAATTTGCTCTACAATAATATACTGGGTAATAATGTCGAACGGCCCTTCAATCTATCGCACTTATTGCATCTAAATAAATGAAATAATTATTTGTGTCTATTTCGATTTATTAAAAACACAAATCTTAGACTATAGATTCTCTTTTATATTTAGTTAGATGACGTTACCTATGTTTTTATCCTAAGTTGATGTTAATCCTTAATCCATGGTCCAGTGTTGTTTGTGAAAATAAAAAATGCCTTGATGGGCCTCTAGGCGAGAAGAACTAGTACCCCTGTATTTCCCTTTGTCTTTATCTCGGATTTTATGTATCTATAGATATACAGTTTATGCTAGCTTAGGTTAGGAGTATTTATTATTACTTATAAAAAGTGCTGTATGGAATCATTCCTAGCCATTTTCAAAAAAAAAAAAAAAAAAATATATATATTTATATGTGTAAATATTTTGTGTGTTCTTAGAAATTTCCGCAACATATTTTTAAGTAATTAATTTCCTGAAGAAGGAAATAAATATTTCAAAAAGCTTGACAAGTAACAATTTTTCTTTTCTCTGGCCTGGATGCTCAATTAAATTTTTCCACAGTAGTTTCAATGAAATTTAGTCTAGGCTTATTTTAACATTTCAAACAACTTTCTTTAATTATGTTTTGCGCTAAATTGAATAATAAGGAGGGTTCTCCCTTGAACTAATTTTACATTTTCCAGGTTTTTGACCATTCCGGGAATATTTTTGGACTTTTGACTACAAGTAATTTGCTCTCAAAGATATGCAAAATTTCTTATGAAGAATAATTTATTTTTTATTATATTTATTTTTGATTAATCAAAAATAAAAATGTTCCCTTTTGCTGCGTATATCCGTGGACATTGGACATATATTGAGTAATATTA
Source organism: Rhamnusium bicolor (assembly GCA_029963845.1). Taxonomy (NCBI): domain Eukaryota; kingdom Metazoa; phylum Arthropoda; class Insecta; order Coleoptera; family Cerambycidae; genus Rhamnusium; species Rhamnusium bicolor. Next base: position 93,918 of record JANEYF010004769.1, on the reverse strand, counting down.
TTTTGTCTGATAGGTATTTAAAAGGAGCAAAGCTGGATGATGAAATTACAATTGATGCCAGGACCATTAAAACTGGAAAAAGTCTAGCCTTTTTGGAAGTTTTAATCAAGAACAAGTCCACAGGGGAACTATTGGTGAAAGGCAATCATACCAAATTTTTTATGCACAATATTTAGAAAATGAAATTTTAATTTATATTTGTATATACATATAAATAAAAAAAATATATTGTTTTAGTTATTACCTATGTATCATATTATTAATGAAATTGGGTTTTCTTTTCAACTTGGACGTACCTCAAATATTTCTTTTCATGCCAATCAATTATTAAAATATTCTTTGGCAGCTATTATAGTGATTATTAATGGATTAATTATCAAAAAAACAAATGCATGATGTTCTAAATTTCTCATGAACACTAGGAAATTGTCCCACCAAACATTTTAGAGAATATTCTCATAATAAATCTAGTAAAATTTCCGGCTGCCCATCTGTTTTCTATATTGTCAACTTTCACAATAAAAAATTAGGGATTATTACGGAATAAGTGCAAGATAACTAGAAGCAGTGGCGGCTGGTGAAATTTAGGCTATGTCATATCTCGGTATTGGAGCATGGGACCCAAGCGATACTTAAAGGCGTAACTATCAGGACTAAATGAAGAAGTTTTGCAGAAAAAAAATTGCGCTTGAAATTTGCGGAAAAAAGTTGGAAAAATTAGTGCCCCCCCCAGGTTATTTTTTAAACGATTTATAAAATATTTGTGAAACATTTTTTTTCAGAATCAGGTGGAAAATATAAGTTCACATTTCAAATTTCATCGAAAAATATTGGTTTTCTATAAAGTTACACCGTTTTGAAATTTTATTTTAGATTCATTTTTCACTTTGCAAACTTCAAAACGGTGTAACTTTATAGAAAACCAATATTTTTCGATGAAATTTGAAATGTGAACTTATATTTTCCACCTGATTCTGAAAAAAAATGTTTCACAAATATTTTACAAATCGTTTAAAAAATAACCTGGGGGGCACTAATTTTTCCAACTTTTTTTCGCAAATTTCAAACGCAATTTTTTTTCTGCAAAACTTCTTCATTTAGTCCTGATAGTTACGCCTTTAAGTATCGCTTGGGTCCCATGCTCCAATACTGAGATATGACATAGCCTAAATTTCACCAGCCGCCACTGACTAGAAGGCCAGATAAGGTTAACTAAAAGCAAATAACAGAGCATTTATAAAACAATATAAGCTATTTAGTCAACAAACACCAACACACAGACATACACAAAATAAAGAAGTGATATTTCAATAGTTAATATTTTACTGTCACATTTAACATGACAAAGCTATATATTTTATCACAGTTTGTTTTTTAAATCCTGTTCTTCTGGCAATTTTAAAAAGTAACTTTCTACAAGTTCGTCAGAGACCTCAGATAATACTGGGGGATTCCATTTTGGGTTTTGATCTTTGTCAATTAACAAAGCCCTAACGCCTGAAAAGATCAGAGTAAATTTAAAAATGAATTCATACACGCAAAAATTATACAGGATATTAGAAATATGAGTATGAATTGAAAATTCAATGGTTTTGTGTATATTTCAGCATTTTAAAAGGGGGGCATAACGAGAACATATAACAATGTCGCATCATAGATTTACCAAGTGTGCTTGAGTAATACTATTGTTACGTGTTTGTTATCCACACAAACACCTATACTCGTAGATTCGTTGATTGAAAGTCCAGGTAACACTTACTCACTACTTTATTTACTAATTAACAATTAACAACAATAGATTAATTACTCTTAACTATAATCACACTTGAACGCTTATAAGTCTCTTTCTTATTTCTTCTTTACTCGTTCACGTTCGACTTCCAGACTGAGACTCGGCCCACCGTGTGTCTTATTTATACACGATCTAGAGCAGTCCAGAATATTCCCGGCCGTTAGCATACAATTCCAGTCTCATCTAACCAGTCTACACAGTCCAGTGGCGTAACACTGCCCCCTCCTTAAGCCTGAACGTCTTCGCGTATTTGCAGCAATTTCTAAATCGAATGTTCTAGAAACTTCTCGAAAATCCACTTAAAGTCACTATTCAGTCCAGAAGCAGTCCTCCAAACCCTGTCCAGTAGCTTAATTCTCCGTGTTACCACTAATTTCTGAGAAGAACACTGCAGAACTTTTTCGAATATTCCAGAAATTTCTCTTCCAATCCACTTCCGACACCAAATTGTTACGTGTTTGCTATCCACACAAACACCTATACTCGTAGATTCGTTGATTGAAAGTCCAGGTAACACTTACTCACTACTTTATTTACTAATTAACAACTAACAACAATAGATTAATTACTGTCTTAACTATAATCACACTTGAACACGTATAAGTCTTTTTCTTATTTCTTCTTTACTCGTTCACGTTCGACTTCCAGACTGAGACTCGGCCCACCCATCCATTCACACGATCTAGAGCAGTCCAGAATATTCCCGGCCGTTAGCATACAATTCCAGTCTCATCTAACCAGTCTACATAGTCCAGTGGCGTAACACTATTATATATGCAGGGTGTCTTTGAATCGATGTTACAAACGTTGGGTGCTGATTCCTGATGAAATTTTAAGACAAAAAGTTTATTGGAACATACGTCTTAAAATCGCCCACTGGGCTGTAATGACCTCTTAAATGGAGTCATTAAAGTCACTTTATGGCTAATATCTCCATAATAAAATAAAATTCGGTATTTGTAGCTTTCGTTTATTGGCATACTTTTATTACGATAAAACCTTCTGGAAGTGAAGTTTAGTAACACCATTTAAAGGGTCGTAACTCCTCAGGGGGTGATTTTAGAACATGACTTCATATAAATTCTTTGCCTTAACATTTTGTCAGAAATCAATATTGATTAAGTGACACCCTGTGTAAAACGGCTGTGACCAAATGTTAACAAAAACAGATTGAAGAAGTGACATGAATATAATAGTGTGAGTAGGTGGCTGGTGAGGTACAGACTAAGCCTGTCCTTACGTTCACTGGGTGTGTCTTATTGTCTTCTTATTCCTTCTCATATAACCCTAATTCACAGCCATCACCCGTATTACTTTTTCTAACTGGCCACACTTGGCACTATACATAAGGTATTAGATATTATAGTAATGAGTGCACCGGAGTCCCCAGGAAACCCACCATACACCTAACTAAATGTTTGCAAATAAATCTTATAAATATTGATGTAACATTGACAGAACTTCCCACATTTTACAATTTTATTGGCATGTATATACAGACTAGTTCAAAGTTAAAATTTTGTTTCATATTTCATAAATATGTAATTTTGATTTAACACTAATCTGTCCATATGGCAAAGAATAAGTGGTAAGATGTAGGAAGTTGTGTCGATTTTTTATCAATTTATATTTATAAGATTTATGTTTTCATATTTTTTGTATGTATATTTTAACCAATTTTAATATCACCTGCAGTTAATAGTTATTTATGTAACATGACCGGAAAGTGATTGTTTACTAGGAGAGCGGGCAATTTCCAGGGTGAGCGCCAGTGAGCGTTGGAAGCCGGTGAACTTAAAAAAAAATGTTTTCCTAAAATGTTTTTTTTAACCGCCTCTCAAGTCATTGAAGTAACTCCCAGAAAATCCTAGGATTTTGTGTTGAGTAAAGAGAGTTGAGGCCCCTACAGTTTATAATTACAAATAATGTAGCTTTTTTAGAACAAACGACTCCCATAGCATAAATAATTCAACAAATAAATATGTAAATGATAACATTCCAATTTCAGACAAAAAAAATTATAAATAAACATTTCAATATTCTACACCTAAACATTCAAAGTATTCGTAAAAAAGTGAATGAAATAGAAGTATTTATTGCTGAAAATATATATTATGACTTTCTACTTTTCAATGAACATTGGTGCACCCAAGAGGAATTAAAACATGTAAGTATAAAAAATTACACTCATCTCTGAATTTTCAAGAAGAAATTATTTGCATGGAGGCGTTACAATATATGCCTTAAACAAATACAAATGCTCAATAATTACGAAAATGGTAGCGATTTCTGATAAGTTAAACTGTGAAATATCGGCAGTTGAGATAGCGAAGGCAAGAATAATGACTGTCTACAGATCTCCTAATGGAGACTTTGATATATTTACAGAAAAAAATCTCTATAGCACTAGACATACTAACAAAAAGGAACAAACTAATCTTCGTTTCGGGCGATTTTAATGTCAATTTCAAAACAAAAATGATCGTAATTCTCAAGTGCTAATAAACATATTCAGATCTTTTGGTCTCGCACCTACAACCAAAGCCAATACAAGAATTAATAATTGTTTGGATAATATTTTTACTAATGTTTATCCCATCAACTATGAGGTAAATATTATTGACACTATGTTTTCAGATCACTTTGCCATTCACCTACAACCAGTATTGAAACAGTAACAAACAACACAAGAGTAAATTATAGACCTTTAAATGATGAAGGACTTACTCAATAATTTTCTAATAAACCAAAACTGGAGCTTTGTATATAACCCAGACTTAGATATAAACGAAAGATATGAAATGTTTATTGATGTCATAACTGACGCAATTGATATTATTTTTCCCATAAAATTCAAAGTAGTAAACACTGAAAAACAACAAGGAATAAAGTGGTTCAATAATGATTTGCATACAATGAGAAACCGTTTACAATTCTTGCGGGAATTTTCAAGAACGCATCCTACTACAAACAATATTGCAACATTTAAGTCTTATAGATCTCTCTACACAAAAGAACTACGAAAAAATAAACAAAAAGCTCACGATAATTACATAATTTCACACAACCCACAACTGGCAATGTGGAAAATCATTAATAGTAGTAAATCCAATGCTCAAGTTACTTTTAAAATCACATCAAATGACTTCAACACATACTTTGTGAATGCAGCTCTAAATATAGTCAAAGAACTACCTACTTGCAATATGTTATATACTTTACAACACCTAACACTTTTAAATTCACTATCATATCAAATGAAACAGTTCATGAAATAATTAATAATCTGAAAAATAAAAGAAGCAGGGATGCATATAACATGAACGCTAAACTAATCAAATCTATTAAATATTCCATATTACTACCCCTTACAACATTGATAAATATTAGTCTAGCAAATAATACATTTCGGGACTGCCTAAAAATATCTAAAGTATTTCCCATCTACAAAAATAATGACATAAATGACCCGTCTAATCACAGGCCTATTTCTGTCATACCATCCTTGGCAAAAATTTATGAACTAATCTTAAAAACCCAAATAACATCATTTTGAAGAAAAGAATTTATTCAGTACAAGTCAGTTTGGATTCAGAAATAAATTATCAACTACAACTAATTATGTGAATGAAGGTTTTGAACACAAGCAATTTATTTGTTCGAAGTTCCTAGATCTCACTAAGGTATTCGATTGCGTATTACACAAAAATCTCACAAATAAATTGCCATTCTATGGTTTCTCTATGGATAGTATTATGCTTATTGATTCATATCTCAGCAATAGGCGTCAATATGTTGTCTACAACAACAGTACATCTACTCAACTTGATGTGCAGACTGGTGTACCACAAGGCTCAGTCCTCGGTCCAGTCCTATTTTTAATTTATATTAATGATTTGCCTTTATAGATAGACAACACAACTTCAACCATCTTATTTGCCGACGACACAAATCTTACAACACGCAATATTAACTTAGGTGATCTACTAGAAACAATGCCGATAACAGAAACCAACATTGATAATTGGTTTCTATCAAATCAATTAAACCTTAATACTGCCAAAACCGAGACTATGATTTTTACATTTAAAAATAAGGAACAAATAGATAATCCAGATTCTGATAAATTTCTCGGTGTTTACTTGGATTGTAAATTATCGTGGGAAAGTCATACCGATCATGTTTGTAAAAAAATAACAAAAAATTTATATTTACTTCGCAGTTTGACTCATCAGGTAACTGCAAAAATTCTTATCACAGCATATCACAGCCTCATTCACTCTGTAATATCATATGCAATCCTTGTATGGGGACATGCCAGCTCTACTGCTGATGTGTTCACCTTGCAAAGACGAGCAATACAAATAATTTCAGGTCTCAAATTCAGAGATAACTGGAAATCCAAATTTATTGAATTGAAAGTATTAACAGTTCCATGTACGTACATTCTGCAGTGTTTACTGCAGATCAAAACTAACTTGGAGACATACACTATGCGTAATGAAATACACTCATATATTACACGTAATAACAATAATATTGATAATAATTATTTAAAATTGTCCAAAACTAGAGTTGGTACAACATTCTGGGGCATTAAATTTTATAACGCCCTACCTCTTGGAGTAAAGGTCCTTTCCCTAACACATTTTAAAAATAGAATTAAGCAGTATTTTTAAACAATGCTTTTTACAGCACACAAAAATTTTTAAACAGTGATTTATCTGCAATATAATTATGACGTACTTAGTAGCTATTAAAACCCATAATACATGAAGCTTTTGCAGTAAATGTCTCATATACTCAACCTAAATAGAGTCTGAAATTGGAACTGTTTCAAATTCCTTATTATTTTATTTTAGTATTAATTTTTAACGATAATTGTTCTTAATCGTTTTTTATTACCTATTTTACCATAATTAATTATCCTAAACCTTACCTCTGTTTTGACTTGTGTAAATACTTTTGTATATGAAACACCAATAAAGTATCTTATCTTATAAAATTTGTAACTTGAATTTGATTCGAACCATTGATATTCGGTACCCAGTAAATGGATATAAGGCTTTACCCACTCGGCTACCATGCTCAGCTCAGTAAAGACACCACTTTCCAGGTGTATTGCGCACAATATTTTTTCTGCAAGTTGCATTTGCTAGTCTCAAAAAACTTTAACTTGAAATCTTGTGCAAACAAAATTCATAATATTTAACTAATAGATGTCAGACGCTTATCAGATTATACTCTTGTCTAGAGTGCTTAATTAGGTACCGATCCTACGTTGTCAATAAAAAGTGACATAAGTGATCGGTAAAGACTCTACCGATACTTTATGTCACTTTACCGGGTTAGACCAGTAAATACATATTTTTCATTTTCATTTTTTCATCAAAAATTTACCAAAAAACGGTTAGATGGTTGCAAAAAATATATTTTTTATGAAGTTTAAAGCAAGTGATTAAACTATAATTTTAAAAACGATGCAACTTTTAATACTATAAATATTATAAAATGCAAATCTTACCTTCATAAAAATCTTTGTTTTTTAAGCAACCAACAGCTAATCTATACTCCATTTGCAAACACTCCTGCAAACTCATTTGTTTTCCCAGCTGAAGTTCTTTAAGTGTAACTTTCAAGCTAGATGGAGACATTTTATTTAAAATGTTTATAGTATTCTCGGCCCATTTTGACCCATCTCTTTCTAATCTAGCAAGAATTTCCTCGACTGTTTTAGCCGAAAAGCAATGATTTATTTTCTCAATAACAGAGGTAAGCTAAAATTCTGAATCATCCTTTTTACTAAATTTAATTAAAGTGGCTTTAATATCGTGTTCATTAGAACAATTTAATAATGCTTCCTCTAAATCTTTCAAATCTTTACTTTCACAATAATGTGTAGCAATACCAGCCTTAAGAACATCTGATCCCTTAAGTCTATGTCCTGTTAAAGCTAAATAAGACCCAAGTTGCTCACTTAATCTAGGTAAAAAGTATGAACCTCCTACATCGGGGAAACAGGCCAATCTGTGTTTCAGGCATTGCAAATAGAGTTCTTTCTGTTGCGATTCGGTAGTGACCATGAACGGATAATCCTACTCCACCTCCCATAACAATTCCATCGATGAATGCAATATAAGGAATTTTATATGACCCAATAAGGCCATTAGTAATGTACTCTTGTTTAAAAAATTCATGACCAAGTTTTTCTCCCTTTAAACCTGCTTCTACTACAGCTCTAACATCTCCTCCGGCACAAAATGCTTTTTCCCTGCTCCTTTTATAATTACAAGTGTTTTTTCCGATTCCCATTCTTTTTAATATCGGGTAGATTTTGTTGACCATCGAGAGATTGAGAGCATTCAAAGCTTTTGGCCTATTTAATATGATAACACCTTTATCTCTTATATTTTGTACTATAACATCATTTTGCTCACTAGACATTTTTCGAATAATGTTTAGAAATACAGATGTGATTTTTTTTTCTAATTTTAAGGTTAGGAAGCTTCTTATCATCTAAAATTTTAATGAGATTATTAAAAATTACCTCTGTGCAAATTCTTTAATGTAATACCATGACAGTGCAGATAAATGACTAAATAAGACAATGCTGAAATCAAAACGTATAAATATAAATTAACACAAATTTTATGTTTATATGTTGCAAAATTCTAACCTAACAATAGAGAACATTGACAAAATAATTTTAGTTTTAATAGATTAAAGGTCGGGTGTTTGACAAAGGTTATAAGTTATCATTATTAATCAACTAAAAAATACAAGAAAATATACATAATGAAATGTACATTATTTACCAGTATCTTTTATACCCATTTATTTTTTTTGTTTGTATCACTTCAAGTCCTTGCTATAATTTATTTAAAACATACTTAATAGGGGGTAAATACTGTGGTGCACCTATATTTTAAAAAATAATTACCTACTATAAATTAAAAAAAACAGCATTTTTTCCTGGGCTAGTTAAAAAATATCTAGTTATACCACCACCAAGAAATTTGGCGTTGTCTCTGATATGTGTGCTCCAAATTCTTCTGAAATGTTGGTTGCCTATATTTCATTTGTTTGAAAACTACACCAATCACAGTATACAAAAGAATTTGTATACTGTGCCAATATTCTGTAAAACTTAGTGTTCTAATAAACTAAATAATAATTCCCATCCCAAGGGGATTTCAAATGTACCATTACACACAAACTTAAACGAAATAATTTTAAATAGTTGATTGATTCGACCTTTACTTGATGAAAATCCATTTTACAATAAACACAAAATAAACTTCTGTTTGATTTTCACAATTTTAATAAACTTTTGACAATTGTTTCGCCACACAGTGGCTTCGTCAGATGGTGAGTACAAGACTAAATTCTTTATTACAAAGTGTGGGTATATATCAACTAATCTAGGGTAATAAAATGGAACAGTAATAAAATAAGGTACAAATGTTAAATATTTTCTAAATTATTTTGTACCTTATTTTATTACTGTTCCATTTTATTACCCTAGATTAGTTGATATATACCCACACTTTGTAATAAAGAATTTAGTCTTGTACTCACCATCTGACGAAGCCACTGTGTGGCTAAACAATTGTCAAAAAGTTTATTAAAATTGTGAAAATCAAACAGAAGTTTATTTATTTTGTGTTTATTAAATAATTTTAACCTTGCGGTGAGAAATCTAAATCTGCACTTGTATTTGTTTATTTATCAGTTTACCAACTATCAGACAAATGAAAAATTTTGGTTTTATCTTACAATTAGATATCATCAATTTTATGTGCGGGATAACCTCGTATAGCTTGATTTCTGTAGATCTGAGTTTTACATTTGTTTGATTTTCACGGTTGGTCAAAAGTAGTTATGTTATACCAGATCTAAAATTATTTTGTCTTTAGTAATATTAATTTTCACACAATCAACACTATATCTATGTCTAACGGTTTGAATTTTGTACATTTTTAGATTTTCAAAGTTTCAACTTTAGAGTAATGTGATGGAAAATTTACAATTGTAAAATTTGTCATGTAAAATTTTTTACTCTAAGGGAAAATTGTGGCATACATACAGACGGCATGCTAATTTGGATAACTTAGCTATTTTTGGTCTCAAAACGTCTATTTTTGTCATACTCTGGAACCTGATTTTTTTATAAAACACCAGTACCTACTTTATCTAGATGAGAAAGTAAAAAACTTGAAAATAAATGTCTTATGCAAACTTCTGACACAGCAGCCCTCATAAGTTTACTTCTGATACATGTATTTTTGGTCAATTAAATGCATTTTACCGTATGGTTATATTTCTCTAATATTTATTTAGCTATAAAATAGACTAATGTCTAGGGTGTCAAAAATGTTCCATGGGACAGGGCGTACGCGAAATTAACTAACACGAGAAACAATAAACTGTTACAATTTTTAACAATGTATGTAAAACTTACCCCCCTTAACTAGCTTGCTTATCACAAATTGGAGATGTGTAGCCATTTTGCAGCATCAGGTATGTTTCTATGTTTGTCTCCATGAGTGATGTTCGCTTTGGTGAAAATATATTCTTATATTTTGAAAACGACCGTTCGACATCTGATGTAATACACGCATATGTAAAATAGTCTTTGAACGCACTTAACGGATCTGGGGCTTCACCATCACATATTTGTCTTAATTTGGTAAAACCGGTGTCTTTATTTAACACACTTGCGAACTTTTCTTTAACACGCTTATTTGTTGCGTCATCTATAGCATGTAGCAGTAGATTTACTTCGTCCACTATTTGCAGTGACTCCGCTAAAGACAACGCAACCTTTTCTAATTTTTTTATGCTTTCATGTAATGGTTTATAGTTCTTCGCAATATTTTTTAAAGCTGTTTAAACGGAAATATCTTCGAATTTTGTCTGGCTTTCCTCAATAGCTGCAGCCTCATCTAGATTGAATTGTAGTATCACAGCTTTTATTTGCTGGAAATATTCAGCATAATAGAAAGCTGCCTGCAACCATGTTCCCCAACATGTAAGAATCGGCTGTGGTGGTTCAAGAATACTGGGACACTTGCTATGAAATACGGGGACGTTTAGTAGATTTAAGAAACACTTTTTTTGTACTTTTGTTAATGCATCCACCTCTGGAAAACCTTTTCAATAGTTTCTGCCACAAGATGTAAAGCATGCACTTTACACGTAAAATGTATAAAAGTACAACCTTGTTCTTGCAAAGAACGGCCTACCGAACGCATTGTCATGGCGCCATCAGTCACAAACATCAACACTTGACTTTTTTGACAGCTCAAATTTTTCTAATATCTCCAGCACCACCCTGGTAATTGTTTCGCTAGTACACTGACTTAGTCTTTTGCTAGCTAGTAACAGTGGAACTGTCGATTTAAGAGGGTCCAGTACTCGTACTATAACATTTAAAATAGATTTTTTTTACAATCTGTTGTTTCATCAACATAACCACAGCCGTGTATTTTTTAATTCACATTTCATCTTATTTACCATGTGTATGTGTACAGTTGGTAGATAGTTACATACCGTTGTGCGACTTGGTAACTTCACCTCGGCATTGTATTTATTACAGAACTCTCGAAATGGTTGTTTATTGAGTATGTGCAGCGGAACATCACAGGCAAACAGCATTAATAGTAAATCAAACATAAACTGTGTTGTCGAAGGCATGCCATTTTTTTTATTTTTATGGTGTACACTATTTACGTGAAGTCCATTATCACGCTTATCCCAGCACATCAAATCTTTCTCACATACTTTACAAATTACTTTAGCACCATCATAGAATAAATCCGGGAATTCACCCATGAATTTATTCACTTTGTCAGCAAATAGCCGTTTTCTACCCCTGCGTACGTCTGCCATGCTTTATTATTAAATTAATATCAACAATACAGTACAACAAATAAAATAAAAACACAAAAACAATACGCAATATGCCCAAGTGACGTGTACACAACTCGAAAGCTAATAATAGACTGGATTGGAGAAAGAGTTTTGCGGTCAAGGTGAATGCCAGCGACAGTAAGTACATCTGTACTCTACGACCATGATACACAGAAATGATTTGCAGCTTTACTCATGACTTGTTAATTCTGGTCATTGAGACTAATCAGTGGCGGCCGGTGGATTTAGATTATGCCACATCTCAGTATTGAAGCATGAAACCCAAGCAATATTTTAAGGCAGGACTACCAATACTGAATGAGGAAGTTTTTCAGAAAAAAAAAATTGAGAAAAAAGTTACAAAAAATACGCAAATACGCTGTCACCCCAGATTACTTCTAGACCATTAGTAAATATTTGCAAACTATTTTTTTTTTCATAATCAGAAAGAAAATTTATCACCCCACTTTTTTTTTTGTTTTCGAAAATTTTGAATAAAGTTATGACATTTTGAAATTTACACAATGAAAAACTGAAATTTTTCAATTTTTTTTTTCAGTTTTTTTCTGCAAAGCTTCTTCATGAGTGCTGATAGTCGTACCTTAAAATACTGTTTGGATTCCATGCAAAGAATATTTACGTTTATAAACGAACAAGAAGCGACACTTCCTATACCTCCCATGCAACCAACTTTCATGACCTTCAAAGTAATTTTAAGCGCAAGTGCGCATGACTACCAGCGAAAGGCGTAGATAATTTAAGTTTTAAAAAATCTGAGCCCCCTATTGTTAGTCAGAGGTGGCGTTGATTTTACGCAAATTGAGAATGTTAATAATTTTGACAGTAATTATTCTTTTCCATTGCCAATGTCGAAAATATGTCAGTATTAAATACTTCCAAATATAAAAAATAGGTTGTTCCTACACATTGCAATTTTTCCCTAACAATTTTGCAAAAAAGTAGTATTTATTCTTTCAGTATAAAAATGACCTTTTATTGCACTCTTGTCGTCTTGACAGATGGACGGAAAGTTATAAATTTATTAGAGAATTAATGTGAATAGTATTTCTGGATACGGAGAAATTAAATTCACAAAAGATCTTTTATTCATTCTAGGAAATTCGATTGTAAGAAGTGAGGGGCAATGCAGCTAGCTGTTGAGTTATGCTAATCACAGCTATCTACTTGATTTAAAACATTGAATGTCATTGTTATCAATATGCCATTAATTCAAGGTTTTTCTAAAAGACGGTTTTAAAAATAACGTATACTATATATTTGAAACCAGCTGATTTTAATTAAAAAAGCCGAACTGAAGTAAAATGTGATTAATAGAAAGTATCTGTACTTACCATAATTTTCAGAACAATATAATTTGGAGAAATGGATGTAGTTTAAGTATTCGCTTATTATATTTCATATTAGAAACATTCTAACGGGCAGATTAATAGAACATTAGAGAAAAGTATAAATCTTTATTTGCACAGAGAATATGATTATAATTATATATATGTCAAAACATTTTAAATACTAGAGAACACTTACATGCAGAATACTTTATACAGGATTTATATTTAATCTAGGGAACCCTACACCAGCAGGTAGGTAAGTTTTTTTGTCAAAAAAAGGAAGTCCAAGCCAGAGGAGCAAAATTGGTAAAACAACAAAATTTTTATCAGAGCGTTTTTAAATTGTGTTTTGTTTACACTCTGCTGATTAGCAGTTTTCTTCAATTTTCTAATTTCTTCTTGTAAGTTTTTTATTCTTCCTCGTAATACATTCTTACGAGGTGTCCTGTTGCTAAAACTCTGCTGCGTTTGTGTTTGCGTGGGTGATTTTATTGGAGACTTTCTTCCTGACCTGAAAATATATGAAATTTGATTTAACATATATCGATAGCAGGTAGGCAACTAATTATGTAGACAGGGTGATGAACAACTATTATGACGTCTGTTATTTGCATTTTGTTATATTTTATTATTCTGAACCTGATATTGATGCTATGATAGTGATATATTAAAAAAACTCAACTATGTGGAATCTCATCGATTACAGGTTCATTTCACTTGCAGAAGATCGGTATATATGAAAAAAAGAATACCTGAAACTTTTTGTAAAAATTTGTTCTGTTACTGTTTAAGTGCATACATATTCTATATTTTATTCAAAATTTAAGGTTTTTCAACTATTCCGAAAATTTAATTCTTAATTGGAAATTTTGCACTTTATTGCTGACACATCAATAAATACAATTAACATGAATGTTAAATTTATAAGTTTTTATTTACTGAACAGGAATGTTTTATGTAGCTAGATAATTTTTTTCCAATAACACGTTGTTTTTTCAAATTATTCAAGACCACTAAAAAATGTTTGACATTTTCTTACGGAGTATTACTAAACATAAAATTTTACAACTTTTCCAAATTTAAATCTACTCTATATCTCTTAAGATAAGCGAGATGCCCATGTGTTCCACTCGGTTTCTTCTCGTGTAACGTGATAATTAATTTTTTTCTGTCCTATTATTGATCATGTAAATACAAAATAACCTACCTAGAAGAAATTTCCAAATTATGTGGGGCAGTGCTACAACTTGCCACAGGTTCACATACAGTAGGGTCAACCTGAACATCCATCAATGTATATTGTGGTATTTGCACGGGTGTTCGAGTAAATATTTACCTAGGAATAAAATATGTTGGTTTTGCATTTGGTAGTAGCCTGTTCCTTAAATTGTTTTGGAACATATTTTCCTTGAAATGCTTTCCACACACTCGCAATTTGTTATACATATAAATAATTGCAGTCTTTGTCAATTAAATCTAATCTTCCACATAGCCTCAACCACTCAATGCATCTATAAAACACAAAAATTAATACACTGTAGAGATAGGAATTATCTATTTTATTCACCTTCCATAGTTATCCTTTGGAAATCTAAAAAAACTAATGCGTCCATCATATTTTATTTCACACTTCGAAACAGCACAGTGAGAAAATAGTTTAGCTTTCGGCATTTTAAAAAAATATTGATTATTTTAACATAAACACTATCAAACAAACAGTATATACAGCTTTGCTATAAAACAATACAAGGACATAACCACAGAAAACCAAAGTGACAATTCAACCGTCAATAAGACGATGACATTTCTGGTAGTCATGCGCACTCTGGCAAATTCATGTCAGAGAACCTGTTTCGCTTCTTGTTCGTTTATAAACGTAAATATTCTTTGTTCCATGCTCCAATACTGAGATATGGTATAACCTAAATCCACCAGCCACCACTGAGACTAATAGAGACTTAGTGATGTAAATTTACCAGCTAATTTTCATTGGCATTAAAATTTTTAACCAACTTTTAGCCAGTAAAAAATCTGGACAAAAAGAACAAAAGGAAATTGAACTCTAATACATAATTGACATAATTGATCTTGATTAAATTTTTAATTTGATATCAAACATGTATATATAAAAATAATGCTTGATTGCATTTATTGAGTCAGATAAAATTCGTCTCAAAATGCTAAAAATAAAATTAGCCAGTAAATTTACATCACTAAGGCCCGGTTTTTCAATGCCTTTAACAAAATTATCTGTCGGTTAGTGTGAAATTGGTGAATTCTATTGGCCGCGAAGCCAATAATTTAGCTAAACCGGCGCTAATAGAGATATCTCTGGCATGAAATATTGTATGCTGATACTCATTCCATACACTCTAAAAGGAAACATGAAGAAGCTACGGACACTGGTTTTTTGGAATTATTGGAATAAAACATAAAATGGGATAAATTATGGGAACAACGAAACAATAGATAGAATGACAAATATAGAAAATGCTGAGGTCCACAGCTCCATCATGTTTTCTTTTTTGGGTGCATGGAACGAGTTCCCTCATTGTTTTTTAAAAATAGTTAGTCGACAAATAAGAAAATTGTAAGAACTTTGGGAACCAGTGGTTGATGAATGACAAGCAGTTTTAACAAAGGGCCATATATTTTCTAATATGGGACGTCTGGTCATTTTAATATAATTATGAATAAATATGGTGTGTCCCATTTTAATGATAAAACGGGGCTTAAGAACTTTTTACTGGATGTAAAAAATTAGGTGTAAATGTAAGTTATTGGAGTGTGGCCATAAAAAGTGGGGCACAAAATATTCTGGAGTCACAAAATGACAACAAACCCAATTATATTTTATCTTATTTAAGTAGATATCGCATTGCTTTAAACATGTTTCCACTGGAAATTTTGTAGATGGATGACATCATAGAAAAAAAAACAAACAAAATATTAATATCTAATCCAGTATTTATTGGGCTGGAAAATTGTTCAACCACAACATAGCAGGTCAAACAGTAAAGTATTATTACAATATATTTACAGAAATAGACATTTAGCTACTGCACATGCCCTTTCATGTGACAAGTAGCCCTAACACTGGATTATAGTACGATGTTGTGTATGCAGAGAATCAATATCAAACGCTCGGCAAACACTACAATAAAAATTACACCGGTTATACAATCCATATCTGTGACACAGAAACAGGTACCTATAAAAATATATACATAAAAAAACAGAAATAAATAATAATACAAAAACAGCAAAAATGCTCTGTCCACATTGTGAGGTGATGTATGGAAACAAATAAATTCGATTTATTTGGTGGACGGCACGTATTTACCTATTTCATTAATTATATGCTAAGATTATTGTGATGCTATTGTAAAAACAGAACAGTTAGTAAAATATGAACTAAATTAATTATCTATACCATGTGTAAAAGAGCTAATGTGGCCAAATGTTTACAATGATCGATTGAACAAGCGAGATGGATGTAACAATGTGAGTGGATTGTAGGTGGCTGGTGGAGCACAAACTGAGCCTGTCCTTACATTCACTGGGTGTATCTTATTCCATCTCATTTCATCCCAGTTCGAAGCCATCGCTTGTATTCTTTTTCTAACTGGCCACACTTGGCACTATACATAGGGCTTAACTTGTTCATTTTAATCATATTTATATAAAACATAAAACTCTTTGATTTAATGTCACAATGTTATTGAATAAAAGCAATTAAAATACATCATGATCAAATAAGTTCAAATTCATGTATACAGAGTGATCTATTCCAAACCGTACTCCATATTATTTTCTGTCATTTGAATATAATAAAATGTTTTTTTTTTAATTTTGTAGTCCCATGCTTGATTCTAACTTTATTTAAATATACTAAGGTGTATAATCAAGTCTTTTTTTGCAATTTGCTTTAAAAAAAATTGGGTTAAAATATACATATCGAAGTTTTAAAAAAAATGTAGAAAAAAGAATGTTAATGCCCAAGCACAAATTCAACACATACACGTTACAGTGTTATTGTATTGTTACATCCGGTATATTATGTTTTATAAACAAAATATTTGTTGTGCAGATTTCTAACACGCTTAATAAAATTTAAGTTACAAATACAGAATCTTTAGAAAAAACCTTTTTTAAATTTAAAATAACAGAAAATAACAGGGGTTGAAATTTCGAATGACCATACTTTACCTATAATTGATATTGAAATCGTTCAGTCACAAAAAAATAAGGTTATATTCTATAAGACTTTGATTAACTTCAATAACAATTGCAAAAAATACAAATATATAAAGAATTAAAACTATCAACTAAAAACTTCTTATGAGAATCAATGGAATTCCATTTTATTTCATAGAAATCTACTTATAAAATGTCTTCCACAACATAAAATTTTTATGCCGAGTATCTACTTGAAAAAACACTTCCCGCAACTGAAAATTAAATCAGCAGCAACAAGAATGACAACCAGTAGCCATTAATGCAAGATGCATAGCAATAATCAAGAAACTATTGTTTAATAAAAAAAATAGTATTCAGTATTTCCAAAAATAGTGAAAATATCAATTTTTTTTTTCAATTTCTCACCAATACATATTTTTCTTTTTGTGTGGCTTCTTCCATTCATATTCAAAGACAAGAATAACCTAAGTTATTAAATAAAAATATACATTTTTTTATTAATACTTTTCAAAAGGCACGAAAAATTGATACAGAAAATATTTCTTTTATACCAATTAATTAGGTGATATTTGTTCCTGATAAAATTATCTTCCATAATTAATCAAATTTAGTGTACTTAATGAGCCTAAATCTTGGAATAGTTGCTCTTAGAAATATAGTTAAAATTCAGATGTTTATTCAATTTTCACGTAATGATGATAAATAAATACATTATTTTTAATGTTACATAATTTTTATCTGTATATAATTGTACCAAATTTCGTTTCAAGGAAGATAATCTAACAAAATCTTTTATTTCTATTTCTACATGTCGTTTGATACCTACTTCTCTGGAGCTTGTATGTATTCTTTGGAAATGGTTATAATAGCCGAAAAATTTGTTTCTGAAATATTTCTGTAAAATATTTTCAGAAATAAAAAGGCTGACACAAAAACCAAGTCTTTCTAATAAATTTATATTATATTTTCAATTATATCTAAATTTAACAAAACAAGAATGCAGAAGTTATATAGTTGATATTTACAGAACTGAAATTAAAATCTCTTATTAATTAATAAATTTGCAACCTACAAATAACTAAACAAAAAAGTGTATAAACAATAAATACAGAAATATATAAAAATATAATATACAGATTTCACTTATATATTAACTATTTAATATAAGCATTATTTCATAATTTGATTATGGTCGTATATTCTAGTCTGTTTATGCAAACTTAAAGATCCTTAAAAAAATGCATAATAAAAACTATACAAATTAGCATAAATGACTTAAGAATGCCATTAACTACATATAATACATACATATATA
This sequence comes from Rhamnusium bicolor, assembly GCA_029963845.1. Lineage (NCBI taxonomy): Eukaryota > Metazoa > Arthropoda > Insecta > Coleoptera > Cerambycidae > Rhamnusium > Rhamnusium bicolor. Next base: position 75,350 of record JANEYF010004769.1, on the reverse strand, counting down.
AAGGATGTCCCATCATAGATTTATTAATTTTTAAATGGTAAGTGAAGAAACGATTTTTAGAAGAGCTAATGCTAACTTTAAAATGTGTATATGTACCCCATCTTTTAAAATTTATTATACTTTTAATACTTTTGTTATTATAAAATAGCTATGAAAAATAATAAGATTAATAAAAACTAAAAGAGACAATACAGAGGTAAGTAATGTTTACAGATTTTTCTTCTGCAGACTGACTACCTATATTCATAGATTTCCTAAAGGGCCTGATTTGTAAAACAAAACATGAAAATGACTAAAATGTTAACATTTCCATGGTCTAGTGTGAGTTTATCCCAAGAAATCATTTTCTATTCTCATTTTAAATTAATGTTCTTTAGTCCTTAGTAGGGACAAAAAATTTCTAATAGATGTCATTAGTGACCATTTTACCCATATGAGATACATTATGGTAGAATTTCCTTATACCCGCAAGAATGGGGATTACATAAGAATAAATGGCTACTAATCGGTTTTTGCAGGCAGATATTGTGGGTAAAATTAAATGTATTTGGACATAATAGAGAAAAATGTGAAAGAATAATTATTATGTTAGTCATTATTTACATGTTTGTTAGTATAATATAAAAGAACCACTTACAAATTAAGATCATAATAATTATATTTTATTCAGATTATGACATTTTAAATGGCGAAATTCTAAAAAAGCTGACATTTTATTGAATTCTTCAATATGTTGTTGCAGAGGTGAATTCTAGAATGAATTTAACATACATATATTTTAGTCAACGTTTGCCGTTGATCCTGCATCAATCTTCTTACAGGTTTTTTTTTTTTCCCATTTCTTGAATAATTTAGTGTCAGTATTATTGTTAAACTTTGCAGTATACACTAATTATCTATAAATATAAAACAGAGAAAACTATTGTATACTTTATTAATTTCATTTCAATGAATGATGTAGTATACAGGGTATCTTATATTTGAGACAGTTATTGATCTGACAAAATTGTGGCCATTTTTAAAAATAAATGATTCACATCTTTTTGTGAAGAAGATATATCGAAATTGAAATATGTATATTTATTTAATATCATTTTCAAGAAATTCATAGAAAAATAATCACGAAATTTGTATTTTGTCTATAACTTTTTTATATTAGGAGATATATAAAATAAAAATACATAATAGATATATTTCATATTATTTCAACCATATATGAGCCGTCTAACTGCAAACCCCGCCAAGTGCAAAATTACGAAAAATTGAGATAGCACTGTCATTCGACAGAAAATATTAATATCTGCACTCTGTTAAAATATTATTTCTCAAAACCCGCTATTTGAATTATTATTGCACATCTAAAAATCAGTTTACTTTCAATCCATCGCCAACTGCAGACTTGTTTGTTTGCAAAAACCACCAATTGCGTGAGACCAATAGGAAAGCCATATTTTTGTGGCATGACCATGTGCTTTGATTCACAGCTTGCTGTTTCCAGCATTTTAATTATTGTCGTTATAAAGCAAGCAAATGTGAAAAGTAATTGGTGTTGTTTATTAAAATATTTTGTAAATAGTTCAATAATGAGTGGTTAAGGTTACAAAAATTCTTCCAGAGCATAGCCGTAAAAGGATAGTGCAATTAAATAAACATAAACGTGCCACTTCTAAGCAAAACAGGTGAGTTTATTGTAGTTTTTACGAGGCGAAAAAAATAATGATTTTTGTGTTATAGATATTCTGCAAAGTCTTTACCTGTATATCCCACCTGCAGCCATAAAGAGGGAAGTATTAAATGCAAAATTTTATCTATGATAGACCTTAAACGCTTCCATGAATTGTTTTACAAAAACAATGATAAAGTAGCACAAGACATGTTAATTTACAAGTGCTGTTTTGCAGTAAAGCCAAAAAGGTTGCGTTCATCTGCGACGAAAACCCTGAAGATGACACAAGATTTGTTTAATTAGTTTTATTTTTGTTTTTAAGTTTATTTCTGTATTTTTAAGAAAAAATAATTAGTTTATAAGATTGTTCCATTTAAGAACGTTTAAGCTTGTTTGTCTGTGTTTGGCTTAAAAATAGTGAGTTACTTTTGTTTGACCATACCTACTACTTGTACCTTGTTTTCTGAATAAAGTTTATAAAAGATAAACCAAAAAATAAAGAGTCTAATTTTAAAAGGATCTATGCCACCAAGAACATACTTTTTAAATATTTTGAATGGTACTATTAAAATCTTTTTAAACTTAAAACTCTTCTATCAAAATTATTCAAAACACTTAATTTTGGCTGCAAAACCCGCCATTTTTCATGTTCATTTTCAAACTCCGCCAACTGCATTTTATTTTTCTCATTTTACGGTGCTAATGCCCTCTTTGTTATAATAAGATGAATGATAATTATTAAGAAACAGTATCTACATCAACCAAATAGTAAAGTATATTCATTTTATCGATAGTATTAAGCAAAATAGTTTTTCGCGTTTTTCTTGAAACTATATAGTTTGCACTTGGCGGGGTTTGCAGTTAGACGGCTCATATGTAATATGCATATTTAAAGAATATATTCAGCAGAAATGTCATAAATTCATTGATCAGTAATATTAAGCACGCTTTCTTAAAGCTGTATTTGTCTACTTTATATATTATTAAATAAAGCAAGCAAGAAACAATAATTAGAATAGGTATCACTATCTGAATTGCTTTCAAGAAATCAAAACATTTCGATATATTTATGAAAACGTGAGAAAGTATTTTCCATTTTTATATTTTCTTAAATACAAAAAGTTAAAGGAAAAATATATGTTTCCTGAATTTCAGTTTCTTTATGATTTTCTGATAAACGAATTTAGATAGATATTTTTCCAGATTATTTACAAAAATACAACAATTACAAAATTGAAACATACTTTTATCTCTTCAGATAGGCGACATCAATTTAGAACGCCCTGTGTAAGCAATTACCATTTAATTCTTTCACTTTTTCTTTGTTAATTTCATTAATATTACAATCTATAAAAAATTGTAGGTTAATTCAATACCATTATAATTGAAAATAACTGGCGAACATAATTTCATAAGATTTTTATAAAGAGAAATTTCTTCTCAGGCTATGTTTGAAGATTAATAAAGATATATGGGCAATGGTTATTATTTGTTGGCTCATCCTTTATATATATAAACTAAAACAAATATGGCTTGCTCATTCCGAGCTTGTCGAAAAATGGCAAGTTATGAACGATTGACTGTTCCTGGTTTTGTACATAGTATATAAAATATGGTAATGGTAATATTATAGATAATATACAAGATAGATTAATTTGTTTCAGAAATATGATAATTGTTAGTTTTAAGAATATCACAGTACCGAAAAACAAAAAGACCTCAAACCAATATTACGGTTATTGTCGTTTAAATGTCAGCTTTTAAAAGATTGACTAGAAACATGAAATGAAATAATTATTTTAATGAAATTCACTTTAAATTAGATACTACTCACGTTATGCAACATAGAGATAAGAAAAATTTAGGTGTTGGTATAGTTCAGGAAGCCGTAATGGTCTGAGATCATATATATGTGGTAGTAATACCAGTACAACACCTATTCTCAACCTCAAGTTCATAAGCTACTTATTTTTTTTTTGACATACCAACACCTACACAGCTGTCCAACATGTGTGTATGTATGTATGCATGTATGTATGTATGTATGTATGTATGTATGTATGTACGTATTATAAATTCCCAAGAATTTCTCACAATTAAGTTAAATTCTATATAGTTTGACATTTCTTCTGATATTGTTAAAATCAATTAAATGCTGTTATCAACTACTAGATACATTTGTAAAATTTTCAGATATAATTCTCTATTACTGACAATTTTAATTATATGCAAATAGTAGTTAATACCTAATATACAGGGTGTCTTGAACAATAAGATATGTTTAAGTGTTACAAATAGTGAAATGAAAATTTCCAATCATTAATTTGTTTTTTGTTTGCATATTCGAATAACCTATTTCTGAATTTTTTTCATAACTCAATAATGAGGCTAGAAAATTATGTAAGTTACCCAAAATTTTGAAAGTACTGTTAGTTGTTGTTGGCTATTAAAATCATATGCTGTAATGAAACTAACCTATGAATGTCGTCTGCTTTAATGAATGTTTTCTAAACCACCTCTCATGTCATTGAAGTAACTCCCAGAAAATCCTAGGATTTTATGTTGGGTAAAGAGAAATGAGGCCCTACAGTTTATTGTGGAATCCAAATCACATCTAGGGCATCGACAATTTCCTCTCCCATCTTAGTCCGAAACAAATTACAAATAAAATTTCTAACATGCGCCAGGATGGACTCGAACCATCGATGTTTGGTACCGAGTAAATAGCTATACGTACTTTACCCACTTGGTTACCATACCTATGTATTAGTTAATCCGACTTATCGAACTAACAACGGTAATACTTACCATAGCACCACATTTTTTAAAATATCCAGCATCATAGTTCACATTATGTTATTTTCATTAATGAACCACCGGACTCTGCTAAAATTGTGCATGTTTTATGTTTATTTTGTTTCTATTGACAGTTATCATGTTCAGTTGTTAATTTGCATTTATTACTTAAAAAAACAAAGGTAAATGTGGTGTATCACACATAATCAACACTTTATTGCTTTGGACAAGTCTAATTTCCTAAACTAATCAAGAACTGTTTTTATTCTAAAACCACCTACAATATATAGGATATATGTTCTATTTATTTTCTAAAAAATCAGACCAATCTATACTGTCATTTATTCATAAAAATTAGGATCATAAGCAAAAAATGTTAACTGATAATTTACTCTTGCATGCACATTTACCAATGGTTAAAATTTTCAGTTTCGGTTCATATTTTTTAAAACAAAATTACAACAGCCTTGATACAGCATTATCACAAAACATCAAAATAATTCACATATTATGTCCGTTAATACAGAATTTGTAAAGCAGCAAACTTAAAAGGCAATTTAAGTGTTGTAACCTAATGATTTGTCATATTTGTACTGATGTGATAATTGTTGCTGGTAGGTTTTGTTTTTCAAATTTAATTAATAATTATAAAACAACATTTATAGAAACAATATCAAAAGAAAATTTACTTTTACAAAAATATCTCTTCATCTTATAATATCTAATATTTTAAATAGACCACTTTTGATTTTTAGAACTGTGGTAAAGAAATTTTGCGCCCGCGGTCAAAATTTTGCACCTTTATTATAATTTGATATATATTTTAGTTCAGTCCAAAAGACCACCAGCAATGCGGGAATCTGGGGTGTTTTTGTATTTAAATTAGCCTTCTTATGTATAAGATTAGTTTGTGAGGAAACCAGAGTAAGGGTAAGAACCTAATATATTATAGAAAAAAGTTTTCACTCGTTTGAAAGACGAAGACAGAATAGACATGTCACAAATAAATTGATTCAAATGTATCACAAATTAATAAAAAATATATAAACTTTTATTCGAATTAATTTCAAAATTTAAGACTGAAACAATTATTTTTTTTAAACATATTATTAAATACAATTAAAATAGTCGAGCGCCAGTCAGTACATCGTACAATTCGCATTTTAAAATAATGAAATTTTTTTCTCTTGTTGAAACCATTTCCTCTTTGAAACTCAGAAAAGATAAGAGAACTTTGGTACTTTGAAATTTTTAGGAGGAAATAAAGACCATCAAATATAATATGTAAATAAAAATTAGGTATAGTATAAAATAAAATGATGTTCACAAAAACTAAACTGGGCTTTTTGCCTAAATATTGGTGGCAGGTACAAAAATAATGAAAGTACTGACCTCAAATTCTCTTCTTTCGTGTCAAATTGCTATACAGCATTAAAATTTTATTATAACTACATATCAGATGCTTGGGAGAAAATGAGCCCACCAGTGCCTATCACAGTAAATGTAAACATTTATAAATATAAAAATATAAGTTGTTCTGGACACCCTGTACAAATATTTTATATTTTAATTAATAAAGAAAATAAAATTATTTGCATAATATTTATTAAACATATTTTTACATTTTGCATTATATAAACACACATACAAAAATATTTAAAACAGTACTTCATTTGAACTGAGTAAAAATTTTAAATAGGTTCTTTTTGATTTGCATAATATAGTAAACTTAATGTAAAAAAATAGTGTTTAATAAAAATTTTAAATCTCAGTGAATAACATTAAAAATTTACCTCATTAAAACAAGGTGTTGTTCTACCTTAAAAAAATTTACAACCCGCGACATAATTTTTTTGGATAAAGTCTATGCTCTATGTTTCAAAGTACATTATTAATCAGACAGACATTATTGAAAGCCCAATTTACGTTATGATTTTAGTTCCTTATTTTTTATACATAAATTGCATATGTGGTAGTATAAATTTTTAAGATTTGGCTTATATTTTATGTTGCCCTATCTTACACTAGTTAAAAAAGGCATTTGAAAAAATATTTTCATATACGATGATTATATTATCTTCTAGGAATCATTACCAGTAATAATATCAGCCTACATTATATTTTAACATTAAAGAAGCATTAGTAAAAATTTTTTCCTCTACATTTTTATTTTATCTTCATCTACATACATTTATACAATTTTCTTTCGATGTTGGTCCTTCAATTAGTTTTGATAAATATTGTTTTTATCGCTGGCTACTTCTTAGCCGTCCCGAAATCTTTTTTAAACCGGTTTGAACAGGCGCAACTTTAGATGATAATTTCAGAGTCTTTAATGGCTCCTTAGCAGTTTCTTTGGAATCTTCCTTGGATTCTTTATCGAGCTCGGCCATGGCTTCTTGTATTGCTTTTTCGAGCTGACTATTCAGTTTGCGACTTCTGAAAAATAAATTAAGCATTATTGGAAATGTATCAATATTCCTGTAGATTGTTTATATTTGTTAATAGTAATAATAAATTTAATGGTCTATAAGCTCTTTTCAAATCAATTACAGAAAAAGCTAAAAGTTGTAAATTTTTAAATAATATACTTGTGAAGATGGGTGGGTAGGTATAAATTATTTTATTACTGTATGTACAATATCATAACTTAAAACTGTTAAAACGTACACTTTTTTTATTTCATATTTTAAACAATATGAATTATGCAATATTTAATATTTTATTCAATATATTACTGTATAAAAATAACCGTTTTTATATTAGGTTTGTTACCACAGTAGTCTCGGACCAGCTTAAAATCGTCAAAAAGAAATTATCCAAATAATTATTTTTCCCACCATTGGATTAGCCGTGGGGGGGGGCTCAGAATTGGCCCCCAAGATCACCAGAATTCAATTCTTTCGTTTAATGTGTTTGGGAATGGTTAGTCATTAGTGTAAACAGGAGACACATTTCTCGATAGAATTCTGCAACACTCATTAGATCCACAAACCAGCTGATAAATGCATCAATGTCGACGGTGCTATTTTTGAAAATCTAATTAACTAATTTTTTTCTTTAAACAATGATAATTTATAACAGAGAATAAACAGTTTTTCACTACTGATGCATTACTATTAGTTCACTTTGTTAACTATTTCAATTAATATATCCATATGGACTGAGAACCGGACTCATGTTTATATAACTTTTACTTCCTCACCCCTCAAAGTGAGGAAGTTATGTATTTGTAAAAAAAAATTTTGAAAATTTTAATTGCATTTCTGGACGAATCTCGACAAATTATGACGATATACAAAATTTCAGACAGAAAAATTTTGTCTGTGTGTTTCGTAATAGCAGCTACAGTTTCTGAGATAAAGCTCTCAAATTTGGTACACACATTCTAGAGGTCAAGGAAGAGTTCGTTGATGAGCAAAATCGGTCCCAATGTCTAAAAAAAATATTAGTAACATTCCACCATGTGACTTTTTTGAAACGTCAAAATGTGGCTTTTTTGAAAACCTCAAAAAATGTGACTTTTTTGAAACGTCAAAAAATTACTTTTATTATAAACTCCACCACGTCGTTTTATTACGGTGAGGAAGTTCTGATCCCCAAGTAATTGGCAGCAGTTTTTTTGTTTATTTTAATAACCTCAACATATTCTACAAATAGTGAGGGTACCTCCATAGTCACCTTGTATATTTTCAAAACTTCAACTAATAAATCACATGAAATGTATGGATTCTGAGTATCTTGAAACCACTGGCGGTTCTTCTATAGGGTCATTTGGTCAATGACCTCCCACATACAAATAAAAAAATAGAGCTATAATATATATATATATATATATATATATATATATATATATATATATATATATATATATATATATATATATATATATATATATATATATATATATATATATATATTGTTAATGTTCTAAAAAAATATATTAAAGTTTCTAGTTCATTCTATGCACAATACTATTCCAATATCTAGATCATTACATTATTCATTTATAGAACTTAAAAATCTTGGGTCAATCCACAACGTGTCCTCAAAGCTAGCTACGGACCGAATTTGTAACGAATTATAGTGAAATAGACTTATGCGCGAATCATCAGAAAGCAAAAGAGAGAGAAAACACTGGAGGGGACAATGTCCCTGACGACCCTGACACGGTAACGCACGAAATTTAGTACAGCAGTCGCTAGTCAGCAGTCTAATGCTGACCACGCGTTGGTCGATAAATTCTATCGCGTTGTTTTTAATGTTTTTATTTGTGAACATTTTATTAGTAAATCTCTACTTGTCGTGAAATTAAGTAAAACAGTGTTTTTCGTGTTTACTATTAAATATGAGTGTTGTACAAAATATATTAAAACTGAAAGATGGACATAAGTTGGGTTATGAAGACTGAGTGAAATTCAAAGGTGGTGGCCGTCCAAAACCTAATATGACAATAAAGCAAACATCTCTTGATACGAAAAAAGAAGTTAATAGGTATGTTTAATTAAAAAAAAGTTATCCTTCAGCAAATTTTATTCATTGTTACGCTCATCAACTAAATTTAATTTTACAAAAAGCATCAAGTCAGGATAAAAGCATAAAATTTTTCTTTGCTAATTTACATAGCTTTTGTTCATTCTTTGGAAAATCGCCAAAAAGAACAGCCGTGTTAAATAATGTTGTTAAGGTGATATTACCTAAAGCTGCTCCAACACGATGGAATTTTAATACAAAGTGCATAGAGACTGTTTATACCTATCGAACAGAATTATTAGATTGTTTAGAAAAAATCATTGATAATAAATCGGAAAACAACACTCTAAACCAAGCTATTGGTTTAAAAAACTACTTACAAAATGAACATTTTCTTTACTGGTTAAATTTTTTTCCATTTAGTTATGCCTCATTGTGATATATTGTTCAATCAATTACAAAAATGTAATATCGATATCATAACAGTAAATAAGTGTATTGGCGTTTTTAATAGTAAAATTGAAGACATCAAAAATAAAATTTTGAATAACTATTTGGAGGAGACATCCATGCAGTCTGCCCAGAGATGTAAAACGAAAGAATCAAAAAGGAGAATTTCATTAGAAGTTTGTGATATAATTACATCTGAGATCAAAAACAGGTTTGGCTTCAGTAATCATTTAGCAGTGTCTCAGTTATTTCACGCAGATCGATTTAAAGATTATAAAAAAAAGCTTTCCTCAAGATATGTTTAAATTAGTTCAAACAGAGTATCCAGTCATAAATCATTTGAAACTTAAAACTGAATTAGAAGAATTTTATATAGCTGCGAAGATTTTTCCAATAATGAAGGTGCAGTTGCTTTGTTACAGCTTTTTATTAATAATAATTTGTGCAATACTTTTTCTGGGTGTCAAACTGTTAAAAATCTTGTGTACTCTCCCCTATGACTACCGCCGAAAGTGAACGTTGTTTTTCCACCTTAAAAAGAATAAAGACATTTTTAGGAAATACCATGGGTCAGGAAAGGTTATCTTCTTTAGCTATGCTTACCATAGAAAGATCATTAATAAAGAAGATAAAAGACTTTAATGAAAAAGTATTTGACCACTTTGCATCTCAAAAAGACCGGAGGATCGACTTGGAATTTAAATCACTTTAAAAGGTAGGTAATACAGTAAACTTTTCTAATTGACCTCCATATCTCTTGACCCACGAACCGCCGTTGTTTGAAACTAATTTTCAATAATTATCTACTCACTATGTGTGCATATTTTTGGTATCTATCATACTTTTAAGGTATTCTTATCAAGAAATAAAAATGTATCTAGTTCTTATTACATGTATTTAAAATCTTAATTTTTATTGTATTAAAACATGTAATGTTTATCATTATTATTGTTTTTGGGAAATAAAATTCTCTTCTATTCATGTATATTTTAAAATAAAAAGTCGTTATACTTAATTCAGTTTAGTAGATTATTATATCTACTTTTGTGTTAATATATTTTTATTCAGAAAGAGTACTTGCAGGTAATTTTTTAAAAAGGTTCCCAGGTTCTCAGGAATATTATATGTATAAAAATTAATTCCGCCATGAAAAGGTAAAGGCAATAAATACTATTTTTACCCAAAACGAGGTTTTAAATTGTACACACAATTGTATTAAATGCTGCTCTTTTGTCAGTGCAAGTTCAGGCATTTTTAGGCGAGATAATACATTCACCAAACCTGGCACAAAAGTAGCATCACTTATTTTATTATTATGTGTGTAAAACTTAAAATCTTATTTCAAGCAAAAATATGACTTACTCCACTTTACTTTTTTGTGGCAGAATTAATATCATTGAATAATGTTTGGTCGGGTAATAATCCATCTGGACAATTAGCCATAACTGGCATTAATAATACACCAGCTAATTATGTTATTAGTGGGTTAATGTAAAGTTTTAAATTTTCGCGCCAATTTCAACTCATGTATACAAACATTTATAATAAAAAAACCACTGCCAATTATTTGGGGATCAGAACTTCCTCACCATAGTAAAATTGGAGTTTATAATAAAAGTAATTTTTGACGTTTCAAAAAAGTCACATTTTTTGACGTTTCAAAAAAAGTCATATTTTGACGTTTCAAAAAACTCGATGTATGGTGGAGTTTGTAATAAAAGTAATTTTTGACGTTTAAAAAAAGTCACATTGGTGGAATGTGTCTAATATCTTTTTTTGAAAAGTAATATTTGACGTTTCAAAAAAGTCACATTAGTGGAATGTCACTAATATTTTAAAATTTGAAATGTCAAAAAAAAAATTTAACATTTCAAATTGACGTTTCAAAAATGTCACTAATATTTTTTCTGACATTTCAAATTTTAAGAACCGATTTTGCTCATTAACGAACTCAATCTCTTCCTTGGCCTCTAGAATGTGTACTAAATTTGAAAGCTCTATCTCAAAAACTGTAGCTGCTATCGCGAACCACACATAGACAGACAGACACACAGGACAGAAAAAATTTTTTGTCTGAAATTTGGTGTATCGTCATAATTCGTCGAGATTCGTTCAGAAATACAATAAAAAATTTTCTAAATGTTTTTCACGAATACATACATACCTTGTTAAAAATTTTAATGTTTATTTTTTTAAGTTCTAAACAAATACACCAACTAAACACAATATGCTATTGTTAAACAGCAGCCTGATTGATTATTTAATCAATTTATAAGAACAATTAAAACAAATTGCACTTCATAAACAATGTTGCACATTTTGCTGTGCAATTAAAATGGTACACATACTGATACTTTCTTGCATAAAATTTAGTTGAAATATTGTACGTTTCAAGTAAAAATAATAGTAAAATAAATATGAGTACTGAAGCTTGTCTCTATGTATGGCATTACAGTGTAATCCTGAAAAAAGAACTTTTCTAAGAACGTCTTATTTTATTTCACTCTAGCAAAAAAATGGTAGTTATATAACTAAATTTGTACACACTATAATTTTTGCAATAAGGCGCTTCATTAATAAATTTAATTATTTTTGTACTTGAAGGAGCCAATCAAATGTATTTACAAACTTTTTAACTTCTCAATTGTGCACAATATGTATACCTAGGCTTCACATCATCATCTTGATGACAATGACCAGAGTATCACAACTATAAGTCTTTAGGTGACCAGCAGGTGCAAAAACTCTTCTAAAACCCTGCCATTTTTTCCCATGGGCCGTCGCCATGTTTTCAACTTCCCGCTTGAAGAATTATATAAAGAAGCTATACCAATATGAAAAAAAAAAGAGTTTTTGAAATATTTTATTTTCATATTTAGGGACACCATAAGCAAATACAATTTATTATTTTTAAATGTTCGTCTGTTATGTGTACAACATTTTGTGGGCGCAATATCTCAAGAGCGGAACAATGTATTAAGTTTTCTCTTGTGAAAACTGTTTATCGATATGGGATAGAAAAAAAAAGTGACATTTAGGAAGGTCATTATTACTAAATTAATGATTTTATGAAATTTGATCTGTAAATATCATAGACATATAAATTATATGTCTATGGTAAATATCCTTTAAAAATGTATATTGTTGGATATCAAATAAAATGCTATCAAATGAAACAAAAAATATGACACAAATAATATGCTACTAAAAAAAATAAATTGATTTCGGTATTGAGAAGACGAAATGTTGCATGGCATTTTTTTCAACTATTTTGACAGAAAAAAAATAAAAATGTTCCTAAATCAATTTTAACAATTGTCTTGTCTTAAAAAAACATTCTCTATTTTTACATATAACTTTTATTTTGAAAAAATAAGTATGCGAGTTGTGTGTTGTAAATTTGAAAGCTTCAATTTGAAGCCTATGAAACTTGCAAGGGTTCATCATAAATTTGAGATATGTGCGAATATTATGACAGACTTAGAAATTTCTGAAACTGCAATTCAAGCCTGTACTTACATATTAGTGGAGCGAAAATCAGTTAAAATTCGTTCAATCATTCTTTTCAGAGTAGAACCACATGAAACCAATATATTCTTAATATGTACATCATTTTCACTGGTGCCGATTTTTTTTTATTGACGAAAATGTCTAAATAATGATTTTTCCAGAAAGCTACTTTTTATTGTTCACAATGCAATATCTAGAGAACTATTTTTCCTCACCTTCTTTGGGTATTAAGCCATTGGGCCTACAAATTATTTAAAAAAAAGTCTCAAAACCAAAAGGATTAGTCAATATAACATAATGACTCATGTGTTTATGGAAATATATAAACAGAAAACCATGTTTGACATTGCTAAACAAGTCGATCTATTATCAGTAACAATATATCAAAGGCTTATGATTTTATCAAATAAATTATCATTTATGAAAGTTTCTTGCAAATTAGTTATCAAAATCACGACCCTGTAGGGCGACGGATTTTGCAACTAAACTTGCCGAGGAACGTTCCCAAATAACAAATCTTGAGCGTTTTACATAAAAATGTATTCATGCAAAATTGTAAGCATGATATATATTTCCTCGCACTATTTCCAAAATAAATAAACAACATTTATAATTCAACACAAACATCAAACAAAAAATTAATATTTATTTTATTGTAAGATTTCGATGGACACATATCAATAATAATTATTTATACACCACGGGAGTAAAGTGATTGTTTTGGTCCCGGCATGAATAGTGTTTCCTGAGCACAGCAAGAGAAACATTCATGCAAGGGACTAAAACACACTTTACTCCCGAGGTGCATATAGTATTTTTTGTATGAACAGGTATAATTTTTATTACAAAAAAAATTAAATGTAAAAATTAACGAACAATAATTGGCCACGAGGTTTTTGTATTTTATTTCGAATTTACCTAGGTATCCTTGTATTTAATTGTCTGTTTGACATTATCTTTTATTTATTTCTGTTTGATTAATTACCAAATATAATGAACTATGAAAATTACCTTATTTAATACTAATATTAATTTATTTTTTATGGTTTATATATTTGATTTTTAATTTTTTGTTCTTTCTACCGTTAAAAGTTTGACATAATAAAATGTTGATGTTATACGTTATGTTTGTATTGTTCGTTGGTTTCCATGGCGACTTTAAATCCCTCAGAGAATAAACGCTAGTTTTACTCCCTGTTAAAATACTGTTTACTGTTTTATTCTTGTTTGTACAAAAAATTAATTTAAGTGGCTATAAAACGGCACTTTTTTTTAAATTTTGCCGCTAATGAAATGTTCCATACATATGGAATATAGTCAATGAAATTTTCCACTAGTTTTGAGAATGGAGTCAGAGGGTATTCCAAAACGTAAACTTTAATCATCTAAAATATTTGCCATTTAAGTTTTCAGGTTATTTTTTTAGGTATGACATTTTTAGATAGGCAAAAACATTTTTTTCAAAACTCAACCTTTGACATCCTTTTGGCAGAGGTTTCTTTTTAAATTTTTTTTAAATAATGTATAAGACAATGGCTTAATACCCAAAAAAAAGGTGAGAAGAAACATTATAGAATGCCACAAATAAATAACTGTATTATTAAAACTGTATAACATATATTTCAGAATTTTTTTTTATAAAAGCAGATAGCACAGTGGTGCTTACAGCGTAATTTACTTTTAAAAATGATTGAACTTTTCTTAAAAAAACGCCAAATTCAGTGCTTCATATATTATGTAGTAAAATTTTCAGTAAGCAATAAACCTTTTTATTTTTAGTTTTTCTGACATACATGCTACGAATGAAATAAAGCCAAAACTTTGAAGAATTAAAAAAAAACTTGTGTATAGGTTACGGTTTTTGACCCTTCTATTAATTCACAAAATGACTTCTAGAATATAATTTTCTTTTATACATATACATACATATATATATATATATATATATATATATATATATATATATATATATATATATATATATATATATATATATATATATATATATATATATATATATATATATATATATATATATAAAATTTAAATTCTGGTAATCGTTTTAGCTTTTTTATATAGTTATTGCATTGAATATCTTTGTACAGTTATAAAATGTTCTTATTAGTTTAATTTTATTAATTTAATTGATAGCTAATATTAGAGTGCAAAGTCGATATCAATCTAGCCGTCAAAGGGCAGTTTTGATTTATAAAGGGGCCTTCTAATTTATTATAATCATGACAAAGAGGCATATCTCAGATTAACATTAAACAATAATAGCAATTACAACATACAAAATAATTTTAAAATTACAAAAGTAAGATACATGTTTTCATCTTAATAACGACGATACGTTTCATTTTGGAGTAACTGATTGATCCATTTACAACATTAACATAGTCAATTAACACAGTTAATAAGTAGAATTCTGACTACATAGTATGATTGATCAAGTTGACTAAATACAGCTCCAGGTTAGTCATGTTGTGATTAAAATTACAAAAAATCGTCTACTGCGTTTTTAATATTTATTTGAATGATACAAGTAGTAGACTTCTTAGCAATGCGAAATTTTTTTAAGAAGTTATGAAATGTACCTACCTACCTATTTGCAGTTTATGTTGGATGCAAAAAGCATGCGTACTGATGTTACACTTTATTTGATCTGTTTGTTATAAATTCCAGGATAGATCATGTCATTCTAACATCAGTAGTAACCAATGAATGTTCGGATGTCTTAACTGATTGTCCACACCATATCACTTTCATTTGCAAAAATGAATATGATAATATTGAAATTGACACTGATGATAAAATGAGCAAGGCAAATATAGGACAATGGCCTTTAATATGAGACAGGGCACTATATCAAATGTAAAACAGTTACTGGTTTGTACTTTGTTAGAGTATATATGTACTAATTTTAAGTGAGTTCTCATAGTATGATCATTTGAACTGTTCTGTGCAGTCAGTAATATTGAAAATGTTATAATCAATAATCATGCAGTTCTCAGCTGATGATTATAACCCAAGTAGCATTTTTAGATACAATTTCGATACATTTGGTAGTGGGAAACAGTTTTGTAACTGTTTCGATTCTTATGAGAGATGCAAAGATTTACATACATTTCCAACATTTCTTTGAAATTGTTACCGTTTTTTTTTACACATAGCTTAATAATATTATGGAATAATTTAGTAACTGATGCCACCTTAAGGCATAACTTTTCTTTGGAACAAGTGTTTGAACACATTTTCAAAACATACTGCAGAATCTGTTACCTCTATTCCAACTGTAAACTTGTGCTGATACATTATTGCAATTGTATGAAACACATTCTTATGTCTAGAGTTGGCAAATCGGTCCACAAGTCACGGGCGGTGCCAGGTAAAGAAATACCCAAATACGTAAGTGAGACTTGTTTACTATTTTAGCAAAGACTAACATTTGATTTTAGTCTATTGTTATGCCTCGTCGTGTGTAAAATGAAATTTATTCCTCTCCATTGTATTGTTGATAATTTTATTAGTCGTATTTTATTCTTGACATTAATTTATTAATAAAGTATGTCTGACCTGCCCAATGGTAAAAAACGGCCATAGGCTAACAATGTAAAAAAATGTATCAGTGAATTCCCAGATATATTCTAGAATGGTGCTATAATAATTTGTAAGGTGTGCAAGACAGACCTGATATGCTGGGACAAACGTGATTGTAAACGTCACGTAAATTCTGTGCAACATAAAACTAAAAAAAAATGACGTGCCTTCGACAACACAGTTTATGTTCGGTTTACTCTTAATGCTGATTTCCTGTGATGTTCCGCTGCACATACTCGATAAATAACCATTTCAGGAGTTCTGGAATAAATATAATTCCAAGGTGCCGTTACCAAGTCAGACAACTTTGTATAACTATGTAACAACTGTAAGCGAAGATATTGTAAATAAGATCAACCCGGCGGGGGATACCTGTACCCCAACCGGGCGCGTCCCCAGGTGGCGGATAGGGGAATGCCCTAAGTGACACTGGTGTCACCGGGTAGGTGTGAAATAAAACAACACCCGTGGACCAACCTCTTCAACAAAAAAAGTTCCCTGGTGCTCAGTGGCGCGGGCCCAGGACCATAGCCAAGACCAAAATGAGCATGGATTTGAACATGGAACAGTTTACGGAGCAGGGAAGGGATACCCCAGTTCCGGTCGGGGATGAGAGTAGGAGAGTAGGCTCCACCCGACCGTCAGCCAACGACTACTCAGTACCCACAGTGGGATGTCAGGCTGTGGAGGGTACTAATACTACTGACACCCCAGATTTCATCGGACCAGGAGCGGGAGCTGTTAAAGTTCCCGTCTCTAAGGGCCGGACAATTGAGAACCACAGAGGATGAGGTATCCAAGAAATTGGATGGACTCAACCTTAAAAGGAAACGACTGGGGGGTGCTGCAAGAAGACGCCTTGGTCGTTTACTTAAGAGCGGAATACCTTACGAAACCGCCTTAAGTAAAGTGTTGGAGCAACGGCCAACCGAACAGCAGCCAGAGCGGGGGCAACAAACCTCCTCTGAGCAAGCTGTAACCGGTAAGCGTCTGCGCTCCGACGACAGCACACCACACCAGCGGGCAACAAAGCTCCGGGAAGGTGGAGCTGTAAAACTTTTTAGGGAAGCCGTGGAGGGGGGTCAGAGTGGGCATAATCCATTCCAACTACCCAACGGAGACTCTAACGAGTACACAGATGGGAGCACTACAGCAGGCAATAATGCAAGCTGTAGAGGCAATCCCAGACGAAGGTCCTCAGGTGAGGTTCCTAGGCTGCACACAACGGCCTGGGTGGCTTCTCATTACCTGTGCGGATGGGACGAGCACCTCGTGGATGGAAAGCGCCACAGAACGCCTCCATCCATGGGAAGGAGTGCGTCGTAAATTCGTGCAGGGACAGGACCTTCCCAAACCTCATGTCTGTTCGGCATATATCCCGGATGACGTCGGTAACCGGCTGTCTTCTGAGGTGGTGCTGAACAGGCTGAGGAAAATGAACCACGGTCTGAACACCTGGGAGTGGAACGTACTACACCGGGAGGATTCGGGCTCTGGTCAAAAATGGACGTTCTCAGTAGATGAAGCATCGGACCAGAACCAATACTTGGCATATCTTCAAGTACGGCCAAGATGGCTATCTCAACCTGGGCTGAAAGGCACTCTCCAGTATTGGCAAGAGTTACCAGGATTAGTTCATTCGAAGGCGTTTATAAAATACCCTTTGAAATCGAGAGTTAAGAAACTTTTAGAGTTAAACAGGATAAACCTGAAAACTCTAACAGGCCTATATACCGGGCACTGCCGACTAAACTATCATCTGCATAAACTCGGCCTAGCGGAAAACGCCGAGTGCCGTCTATGCCTGGAGGATGATGAGAAGGCAGACCACATCTTATGCACCTGTCCCGCTGTGGAGAGGATCCGATTCTCAATATTTGGCAAAGGGCAACTGCTGCCAGAGAATCTGGACACATTCTCACCCAATAAAGTTATCAGTTTCATTAAGAGACTGAACTTATTGGGTGAAATATAATTAGGCGTGAGCCACAATAGGCCTGCTGATGGCCGCAGTGGAGGGTCTACTGAGACCCACTCACAACAAACCTAAATAAGATCAAATGTGTACTAAAAAATACACGGCCGTGGTTATGTGTTGACGAGACGACAGATTGTAAAAAAAAAATCTATTTTAATTGTTATAGTACGCATACTGGACCCTCTTAAACCGACATTTCCACTGTTACTAGCTAGCAAAAGGTAACTGAGTGTACTGGCCAAACAATTACGCTGCTGGAGACGTTAGAAAAATTGACCTGTCAAAAAGTCAAGTGTTGATGTTTGTGACCGATGGTGCCGCGACAATGCATTTGGTAGGCCATTCTCTTCAAGAACACGGTTGTAGGTTGGTACATGTTACGTGTAACGTGCATGTTTTACACCTTGTGGCAGAAACTATTCGACACGGTTTTCCACAGGTAGATGCATTAATAGCAAGTACAAAAAAAGTGTTTCTTAAATCTCCTAAACGTCCTCGCGCATTTCATAGCAAGTGTCCCGGTATTCCCGAATCACCAGAGCCGATTCTTACACGTTAGGGAACATAGTTGGAAGCAGTTTTTTATTATGCTGAATATTTACAACAAATAAATGCTGTGATACTACAATTCAATCCAGACGAGGCTGCAGCTATTAAGGAAAGCCAGACAAAATTCGAAGATATTTATGTTGAAACAGCTTTAAAAACTATTCACAAGAACTATAAAGGATTACATGACACCATACAAAACTTACAAAACAGTGCGTTGTCGTTAGCGGAGTCACTGCAAATAGTGGACGAAGTAAATCAACTACAATACTCTATAAATAGGTGACACAAAAAATGAGCCTGTTAGAGACATGTGTGTTAAAGCAAGACACTGGTTTTACCAGATTAAGACAAATTTGTGATGGTACTGATGGTGTATCTTCAGATCCGTTAAGTGAGTTCAAAGACTATTTTAAGTATTCTTGTATTACATCAATAGATGTCAAATGGTCAGTCTCAAAATATAAGCATACTTTTTCACCACATCGAACATTACTCTCGGAGACAACCATAGAAGCATACATTTACCTATTTCGATGCTGCATGGTTTTTATAGATCTTTCCCAGTTTGTGATAACCAAGCTAGATAAGAGGGTAAGTTGTGCATACATTGTTATAAGTAAACTGTAACAGTTTATTACTTTTATCACTAGTTAATTTCTTTTATTACACTTATTATACGAACGCCTATGTCCTACGGCGCATTTTTGCCAACTCTACTTATGTCTCCAAACTGTTTCCATTCTTAAGAATATGCTTATCGAGTTGTTATAACCTCATCTTTTACAATTATTATTACTTATCTTAGAAAATACCTATCATAGTTTAGACATACAAAATGGGAAAACCAAACAATTTAAACATTCTTCCTGATATAGAATACTTGATTTGTGAAACCAACACCGGCTTTAAAAGAAGTTGGTGTGGAATATAAAAAGACAAATAACAAATTAGCAAATATTGCAACTGATGCATTTACAACATTTTACAAAGATACGGTGAAAGTAAAAGATTTACCTATTTCGATAGAAAATATTGCGGAAATAAAAATTTTTAATGAAAAATATTTGTGGTACATAGTGATGCTAGAAGTTTTCTTTTTGGACATTTTGGAACCTTTCCGAAACACAGAAGAAATTGTTTCTGTTAGGAAACATTTTTTAAACTAGTTTCAAAATAAGTTTCTGGCAGGGGTAATATGCTGCAGTAATCGGAGTTGAATGGCTACATGTTAGAGAAACGAGTTTCTTGACATAAAATATTATCTAAATTCTCAGAATATATGAAGAATTGTTTCTGTATCTAGCCAATTTGGTTGCAAGTGCTGGGGCGTGTTTGCTATTTTAGCGGTCATTTGGACAATCTTATTTTAAAAGAAAACGCTAGTTAGGTAAAGGCTTAATAAAAATTCAATAAAATTCTTGTCGCATACGTCTCTTCAGCCCAGACATCTGCTAAAAGTTACATTGTAGTTTTCACACTATATCAACATATTATTATTATTATCCAACACAATAAACTGTTTCCATATTGAAAGGTAATAAAAATATTCACAATATTGATACATTCTTATTAGGTATGAAAGATAATAAAACTCTTCGAAACTGACTGCACACATTTTGTTCCCAACAATGTTAGTTGTAAAAACATTAACCAATATAAAATATAACACTGACGTAGTTTTCCACGAAACACCAAAACATATATACTGCATCGACGCGCGTTTCGCCAACCAAGTTGGCATCATCTGGAGATGATTAAAACAGGCATCTCCAGATGATGCCAATTTGGTTGGCGAAAAGCACGTCTAGTGCAGTATATAGTGTTTTGGTGTTTCGTGGAAAACTACGTCAGTGCTATCTTCACATCAAAGGTTCCAACCCACTCCAGGAATATAAAATATAATAAAATATTAATACATTTGGGAAAGTATGTCCAAATTAGAAACATGTTCCTCTTTATTTTCAACCCAGCAAAGAAACGGGCAGTACCGCCGCAAATAGTATTGTATAATCATATGAAATTGTGTATATATCGAAAATTTATTGCACCATGTTGGAAAGCTCCCATTTTAGACATGATAACAGACAGACATAGTTTGTTAGAAACGTTTGCGAAAATGTTCCTTAAAATGCTACTTGGGAACTATAACGTGTGTGCCTGACCCTATAATATCGAAGATTGATAATAATTAACCTAGAATTCCTTTCTATTCACTCACAATTTATCATTTGAATGTAATGCTGAATCACTCTCAATATTGTCAACTACTGTATCCATGAATCTTGTCTGCCAGTTCCAATTTCATATTGTTTAACAATTTATTAAAGCAATATATTATTCTAAAGGAAGAAATACTTTTTAAAATTTTCAGAATATAATTTTTTGCAACAAATTTACATTATTGCACATAATAAATGGGTGGTGAGAACATTAGAGATGTGGCTAATAGAATTAGTCAAACTCACGTTCTGCTCTTTTTTCGAGCTTGATGATGTGCGTCTAGGCCTTCGGACAATGTTTGCAAAGAGCTGCACTCTATTTTACTGACATACTTTTCCGATCCAAACCATTTAACAGAAACATTAACATCATGTACTTCTATAATTTTGCCAGGCCATGCTGGGCAGCCTTTGGCAGGACCCCAAACTAAATCGCCAACAATAAACGTGTGTGGGCTCTTTGGATTGCCTCTTTCGTTTTCTAGATATAAATAAAATAATTTTAATTGGGTAGGTAAACTTAAATTTAAAAAGCAAAGCCAATTAGCACCCATGATTATGCCATTTGTACAGAATGAATAATTTATGATGGAAATTATTTACAAAATACATACACCTAATTGTTAATTTTGTTTTGAAGGTTTTTTTTTTTTAATGTTAGCCACACCATGTAATATTCACACTGTATCTTTGTAATTATTTCTCATATTATATACAAAAACAACATTCTGCATTTTTATATTAAATATGTGCTCAGTTCAGAAATGAAAACATTCCAGACTGTTATTAACAAAAAATGTACATATCCAACAAGCCAATACTGACACCCTTTTAATAGGTACATTATTTAAATTAATTTTATTTTATCTATTTGAAATAATAGAAATATATTTAAAAAGGTAATTAAATTGGATATTCTCCATTGGAATTAATTAATAACTTGTGTTTATATATGCAATATACTATATATTTTTTCTATATTTGTAACTTATAAACAAACATGAACCAGGCAGTAGAAGGCATGATAGCGAGTCAATAACTGAAAATAAATAATATTTATTTTATAGAATTTTACTGGTATCAGAATTGTCATGTTGATTTTCACATTGTAGAAATTGTATGATATATAAAATAACGTAATAAAATAATAAAAATGGCAAACAATACATAATCTTATAAACCTTGGATTTCTGATACACATAAAAACACTACACATTAAAATTAACAGTGGATTAATGATTATTAAAATTAGATCCGGAAAATTCAGACACTGAATAAAAAAAATCATAAGAACTTATTTACAAAAGTTTTAAATTGATTGACAGTGATATTTGTTTTAAGACTGATGAAAAGATGATTAAAAATTATAGTTATTAAAGGTCCCTTACCCGTCTGCTGAACAAGTTTGATAAAGATTTATATCCCTACACCTTTGAGCCTTTTTTTTGTTTTCAAGATATAACCTAAACTTGCATTTTTTTAAATGGAATGTGGATAATTCTCGCATAATTATTGGATTTGTTATTTTTTTCTTATTTCAATAGGTTATTAAAATCCCCTTAAAAAACTGCATAGGTCACAACATTTAAAAATCTATACAAAATTAAATAAAAAATTAAGCGAAAACAAAAAGAGATACTTAAAAAATCTAATTTTCCATTGAATTTCTCTCGAAAGAGTAAGTTACTGATGTGCTGTTGGCTTTGTTGTAGGATCACTCTTTATACCTTAAAACACTGATTCCTATCGAATTTGGTTCTCAGTACATTGTACAGCTGCCGCATCAGAAAGGTTTGCAATCTAAAATTTCAAATATTTTTTTTCAGAACTTGGCTGCTGGACTATCTTTAGATTTTATTCAATACAGAAGAGAGAAAGGTGTATCCTGTTCTCTTTCATATCACAAATGACCTGGAAACATTTATGTTGTGGCAGCTGTATATTGTATCTGATATGTGTTATTAAAAGTCAGAGATTCCTGTTTTCTATAAAACATTGTCAATAGGATGCATTAAATCAAATTCCAACCTCAATATACGTCGCAATATTCCTCTGGATCGACAAATTCTTAGAAATTAATATTTTGGAAATATGATTAATGTGACCGTTTCATAAAATGTTGAAATTCAAGACATCCCTAAAAATTTTAATTCCTTGTAGTTTTTGATGCCATAATTATTTGATTTGATGAGTAAACTATCTGTAGCAAACAGTGAAATAGCATAAAATTATTCTCCTAGTTGGTTTTTCCGACCTCAAGTTGACATTTCATGAACACTGGAATACTGGATATTTCTTTCCTCATACACCTGTGCATGAGGAACCTATGTTAATAGATATCTTTCCAGGACAGAAATTTTGGCTGTTTTTTTTATGACATTGAGAACACAGTCTGTATAACCAAACTGTCTATTGAAAAACAAATTATTGATGTTTAGTTTTAGTGTAAAATATAATGTATCTTTATATTTACCTTCAACAATTTATGATAAATAAGAAGTAAGATATTCTGGGTGCATCTGTCTTAATTAATCTTAATGAATATTTTTCAAAAATTTTTGAAAATGCGGAATGATATACTTATCCCTGTAACTTTTTATTGGTGACACACCTTTTTAGAAATTGGTACCATTATCGCAGCTTTGAGTCCAGTTAGATCATAACTTTGGTGAAATAAGACGTTTATTAAGCAAGTTAAAGGAATACTAATAAATTTTGTTGAGAAAAAATCTTGACATTTCATTCAAAGTCATAGATGGTACCAGTCTAGTCAACATCCTATATGTGTTGATCTTCAGCATATCAGTGAATTAATTACACCTTGAATGTGTAGCGGTTATGGGTGTGTTAAAAATAATGGTATACAATTTTCATTTTAAGTTCTGTTGCCTGAAATGTATAAATGTCAATAATGTAATTATTGCTGTGCTCTCACAAAGACCTATTGGCAAAAATTTACGAATTTTTTATGCTTCCAGGATTTGATGCGATGCAGAAACTAAATATTGGCCTATAGCGAGAGATTTTGGCCATCGTTTGGTCGTTCACTGTCTGTAGTTCATACCTATAATGGAAACAGACAAATAGATGTGACGTCTATATTATAACGCCGCGAGTAGTGTCAATCACCGTCAATAGGTAATTTGAATTTGTATTAAATTTATAAGCAAATTTCTTATATCTTGTGTTGGATATATCTATTATTCACATACCCATTTTCTATCACCCTGTTATCATCAGAAGGGTTGTCAGAGTGATCTTGTAAAGTAAGATTTCATTTATAGTGATGCTTATTAAAATTTCTTTTATTAAAGATGCAATATTACTCCAAATAAATGATTTTAATTAAATAATATAGATTAATTATGCTATGGTTAACAAGTCTTTTTATTTGTGTAAGATAGTTTTAGTGTCCATTATTAGTCTTAAAAATTAGTCTAAGAATGTTGTTCCCTTTTCAAATATTATTGTATTATTGTACTATCGATAAGCAAGTGTTAAGTATTGCAGCAGAACAAAAATTTTCTAGTTTCAATTTCTAGAATTAAATGTAATAGTTTACTACCAGTTCCTAGCAAATTAGACAAAAAAAAAAGGCAAATCGAAAAACATATACAGTTTTGATACCATGCTTTCAGAGAGATTACAAATAAGAATCTGAAAATTCACACCCCGACATAAGACGGAGTATCCCTCCTTTTTTGCGAAAAACCATACAGTCAACGAACCGGCATTGATTTTTCTTGTTCTGCCAATAGCCAAAATTCACCCTGAAAAATTTCCTCTGTAAATACACAATAGGAAAAGTTTTATGCAAATTTTCTGTAAATGCAACCTCACTCCTGTAATTGGAGAACATAGTTAGGGATTGCACCGAGCACCTTAGAAAAACGCCCATCGTAACTTTGAACACGAATATTGGGAACTTTTTTGATTCTTATATTGTAACCTCCCTGAGAATACATATTGCCAGTATCAAAATTAAATAAATTATTGCTCCAATATTACTAAAATACATGTACTAAATAATCTATTTAGGGGTTCAACATCTAGTTTAAAATTATTTGAAATATTATTATTGTATATATTTCGAATTCAGTCATAAGTGTATAAAAAACTATTTTGATTAGATGCTTTTTTTTTTAAGAAAAATAAAGATGTTGTTTAGAATAGAATTATTAACAATCTACTTTTTCAAAAAAAAAACATTTTCAATTCTTTTTTTTTACTATTTATTTAGGCCAATCATGTTACAACAAATAAAAAATTAATTTAACCACTGGTACTTTATGATTTTGTTACCTAAGGTATTTCAAATTTTAATTTTAACTTATTCTAGATAATACACTTTTAATTCGTGAAGAAATGTATACAGGGTGTCCCAACCAAAAGTAGGCACCCTGAATAACATTGGAGATAAAATTTTTTTGAAAAATTGGTGAAACACGTCGACCTTGTTTTCAAGGGGGACATATTTTAATGTAATACTTGTATACTTATCATCATCCCTCTAGCCTACACGGCCACCCCCTCAAAAAATTTAAATGGCAAGGGGGGGTCGAGTGATACATCTTTTGAAAGGTCTTTCAATTCCCTACATAACTGTGTATTTTTTAACTTTTATCGATTCGTTCTTAAGGAAAATAATTTTATTTTTGATGATTACACACAATCGAAATCATTTAAAAAATCTAAAATACATGGCACTGGGTATTGGAATTTATAAAAAAAACTGCATTTTTTAGTGCTCCCAAATCAACATGAGTATTTTTGACAAAAAACACTTTCCTTGTCCGTTTAGTTTTAGAATAATAAAACACTCATAAGTATTTGACAGTCCTTGAACATTAATTTGTTCACAACCAATTTTAAATCGAGATACATTTTACCAGAGCGAGTTCTCAAAATGGTTTATACCTTTCAGGAGAGAATAGAAATTGTCAACATTTATTTTAAAAACGATAATTGTGCTAGAGCTATGGAGCGCATATTCAATAGAAATAGGGTCGATTCTCAGTGTGTTTTACAATTATTGACAAAATTTATAGAAACAGGTTCTGTAGGAAACAAAAAGCATGAACCTCAGCGACCGATTAGGAATGAAGCAGTCGAAGTGGCAGTTCTGGGTCATTTGCAGATGGATAATACTCAATCGATCGGGAAAGTAGCTGAGGCTTCCAGTGTATCACGAAGCAATGTTCATCGAATTGTAAAGGCTCACAAATTTCATCCATATAAATTTAAATTGGTACACGAATTAAACGAAGATGATCCCGATCGTCGGCTTGAATTCTGTGAGATTTTTAGTGAACAATTAAATGGTAATGCCAATCTACTGTACAATACATGTTTTTCTGATGAATCGACATTTCAGTTAAATGGGGAGGTAAACAGGCACAATTGTAGGTATTGGAGTGAAACCAATCCACATTTGTTCATGGAAACTCATACCCAAAGGCCTCAGAAGTTAAATGTTTGGTCTGGCATCTTAGGGGATCACATTGTCGGGCCGTTTTTTATTCCTGACAATTTAAATGGCGAAAGGTACCTCGATCTGTTAGAAAACAACATCGACCCAATGATTACCCAAATCCTCCAAGAAGACGATAATCTTTTATAGGGTGAACTGTTTTTCAACAGGATGGGGCACCTCCACATTTTGCTATAGCAGTCCGTCAATTTTTGGATAATCGGTTTCCTGAGATATGGATTGGAAGAAGAGGTCCTGTGTAGTGGCCCGCTAGGTCACCCGATTTAACTCCCTTGGATTTTTTTTAGTGGGGACATTTGAAATCGAAGGTATTTGCAACAAAACCCGCATCTCTGGAAGAGTTACATGAAAGAATTGTTCGAGAATGCCGTGTATTGACTCCAGATGTATTCTGAAATGTTCGTACAGAATTTCAAGACAGATTATACTACTGTATGGAAGTCGGAACAATACATACGATAACTTAAACTGCTTCTTTTATTTTTATTTCCCGAACCTAAAATAATGAAATATTATTTCTCAGGAACGAATCGATAAAAGTTTAAAAAAATACACAGTTATGTAGAGAATTGAATGACCTTTCAAAAAGATGTATCACTCGACGCCCTTTGCCATTTGAATTTTTTTGAGGGGGTGGCCGTGTAGGGTAGAGGGATGATGATAGGTACACAAGTATTACATTAAAATATGTCCCCCTTGGAAACAAGGTCGACGTGTTTCATCAATTTTTCAAAAAATTTTTATCTCCAAAGTTACCAGGGTGCCTACTTTTGGTTGGGACACCCTGTATATAGGTAATAAAATACTTTTTAACAGGGCTTTTGTTAGTCAGAATGTACTATAATTTCATACCACAAGCTCTACATTTTTTTTGTTATACCTTATTCATGGAATATATGCATAACTTCCATTCTTGACAGCATTATAGATCTTTATTTATCTTTTCCATTAAAAAACCCTGCTTAAAAGGCACAAAAACAATAAAAGGTTAAAATTATAAAACTATGTGCAAATACTTCCAGTTATAATTTAGATATGTGATAAATGTAATGACAAAAACATTTACACCCTTACCCAATGAAAGCAAAAAGCAAGAAGCACAAAAAATATAAATAGTATTAAATTATACCTTCATCATCGTCGAACAATGAAGAATGCATGTGATGTGTTTCCATTACGACCAGAGTATCGCTATTTTTTCTTTTGTGTAGCATCATTTTTTCATAGTTCCTGGAACTAACTACAGCTTCTTGGGATTTCAGTTGGTCTGTTATATAGTGCAATCCAGACACTAGCGGGGATTCTTGTGAGGATTCAGCAAAGGCAACATGTGTTGGTGTCGATCTTTTTCCATAGTGGGTGTGACCACTAGTTATGTCGGTGAAGTCAGCTTTAGGGGTAGTACTTACTGGATGACTTCTCCTCCAGTCCTGTTCAGAACTTTGACTGTTCAAATCTGCTGAATCTGGTTCACTACTGGATATGCAGTGCACCATTGCCTAAAACGTCACAGAATGAGGTTAGGAATGTTTTAGATATAGATCTATATTTAATATTTCATATAGACCATATCTAATAAGTTATCGAATGTGTTCATGTAAATGTTAAAACTGAAATACCAATTGAAATTTCATACATATTTGTGCAGGATTTCATATTGTATTTGAATTCAAATATTGTATGAAAATTATGCACAAATATCATTATCACATATTTTCATTTAAACATGGAAATAAACTCGGCATATCTTGTCGCCGAGATACATACGCTTACATTTACTTTAATTATAGTTAATGTCTTTATTAGTATTGTCATTAGTAAAAAAAAATGTCTACCATGATGTGGTTTAAGAAAATATATAGTTACCATTGTACAAGATTGTGGTCTAGTTTGCATGGTTATGTCACTGCAACTGGCTGAACAATTTGAAGGAGCAGGAGACAAGCCATCATCGGTGCTACCTGAATGAGTGGTGGTGTCTGCAGTTGGTGGGCTTTGTCCTCCAGATGCCAGTGGACTAAGAGTTGTAGTGTCTGGCGGGCTACCCGCAGAAATCGTCGATGTCTGGCAAAACGTGTTTGTTGTAACAGATTGAGTATTTTGATTGACTGCTGTCTGAGTAGACACTGACTGTCTATAATTAACTGAATTTGGAGGACTATCTCTCTGTTGTACCACAACTGCTTGCATTTGTTTGTTGTCATTGGAACTAATGATATAATTTTGTTGGTCTAAATTGAGTGTTGAGGTTCTAGCAACATTTTGCTGATTTTGTTGGTTATTTTGTTGAAAATTTTGAAGCTGCTGATTATTTGCTACCATTGTGGTTTGCTGTTGTACGATTGTAGTATTTTGTTGCACAAATGTTGTGTTTTGTTGATTCGATGATGAAACAGCAATATTTGTGGCTGGTGTGCAAGGCACCATCAGTGTTTGCCCCATTTGCCCATTCATTTGGATATACTCTTGTTGATTTGGCTGCATTGAATTATTAGGCCTTATTTGTTGTGGAGATGTACTAAATGTGACTTGCTGAGAAGGACTTACACTTGCCACAAGTGGGCTTAATTGTCCATTAAATTGTGCTCCGTTTACAACAAACTGACTCCCATTAGGTGATAAAAATTGTGCTCCAGGACTATGCTGCTGTTGTTGAATGATTTTTCCTTGTGAAGTTGGTGCTCGTATTACCATTCCTGCAGGGCCAGCTGCAAGAATGCTTTGACCCCCATTAAACATATTGTTGTTTTGTACTGGCGTTAGCACATTTTGCCCATTGACATTTTGTATTTGAAGTTGCATACCTAAATTGGAGGTATCTTGAAGAATTGTCGCCGTACCATCAGGGTTCATAACCATGCCACCTAAATTGGGTACAATAAATTGTTGTATTGCAGGGAAATTTTGTACCATACCAGTAGTACCATTAATTAAATTAACCGGTTGCAATAAGTTTATTTGCTGGGGATGTTGTGAATTTGTAATTAGCTGTTGTGTGCCCAAATTAGCATTTGCCATTGCCTGCCCATTCATTACAATTTGAGGTGGACCACCAGTTTTACTTGGTACAATTGTAAGAGCTTGCATAACTGGTCCCGTGCTAATACCTTGAGGACTATGAGCCATTTGAATTTGCTGCGGGAAGCCTTGTTGAGACATGACTACTCCAGAATTTTGCTGAGCAGCAATGTGCAACATACTGGCAACAGTCTGTGATGACACTTTTCGCTTTTTCCCCTTCTTCTTAGACTCTGGCGATAATAAAGATGGTGCTCTGCGTGGATCTGTATTGTCAATCTGTATCTGTTGCTGTATAACATTTCCTGTAACTAGTTGAGGAATTTGCATATTCTGTCCAACAGTCATACCATCCATGGTCATAGTTACACCTGGTTGTAAAACGAATGGTGCTGGAAGTGCATTGACCAACACAGTTTGCTGGCCTAGGACTTGTTGAGCGACAGCCGGTATGACTTGGGTAACTGAGGCAGTTACATTTGTTATCATAGGAGAAACAGATATTGGTGGCATGCCACTTTGGTTTCCCATCATTTTAGGAGGAGGTGGTGCCATTACATTACCATGTCCATTGCCTGTACTTGCCATAATTAACTGTCCTCCAGATGAAACTAAGATATGTCCTGGTGGTAAGCCAGTAGGTGAATGTTTGATAATCTGGGGAGACATTTGAGGGCTAGACTGAGCAGCAGAGCTCATTATATTAGGTTGTTGTGAATGGGGAACTTGTATACTGCTCACGACACTTTGAACCATTTCCAAAGGTGATTTTGAAACATTTACAGTTATTGCCTGTGTCGGAATAGTTGATGCATTTTGTCCTGGAATTGAGGTAGGTGTGGAAGAACCAGTTATTGAGGATGGACTGTTAATGGAAACAGTTGCGGTATTAGCTCTACCTGCGAGAACAGAGGTAATTGTGTTACTACCAACAGTTCGTCCACTAGCCATAGTTGTTACTAATCCAGAAGTATAGACAGCTCCTGGCATTCGTGAAGTGCTGACACCAAATGTGGGGTGGGCATGTGAGCAACAAATGTCCTGTTTGGACATATTTTGATTTTGATAACTATTTATAATATGGTTTGCTTCTCTTGATTGATTGATTTGATGTTGCAACTGATGCATTTGATTAGATTGTGAGTAAACTACAAAAGGCATACTGGTATTAATGATCTGGGAAGTATCAGGCATTCGCTGAGGAGGAGTTGGTGGATGAGGATTGGGCGTTGGTGGATCCGACTGAATTCCATCGATAGGTGAAACATTACTAGTACTAACGGTGCCACCTTGTATAGGTCTAGAGTCTGGTGAAGCCTCACTACTATGCTTTTCTAAGTAGGTGGACGAAATTACAGGGTCATCTAAAGTGCCAGATGAGCTTGGCATACCAGGAGTGCTGCTTGGTCTTGAATGTCCTTGTACCTTTTGCTGATTAGGATCCTTTAGGATATACTGATTTTGTTGCATACTATCTGCAACACAGCCCTGGCAATGCGAGTACTGCAGGTGTTGCTCAGACACAGCACTACTGTCTGCTATGTTTGGCTGTATATGTACCTGACTATACTGTTGTGACATCACAATGTTGTGTGGAACTTGTTGATTTTTCATTATGTTAATGTTTTGATTCTGTCTATTGGACATATTTTGAGTTTGAGGCTTTATGTGAGATAACACCATATTGCTAGGTAAAGGCACCTCATTTGTTGGTGAATTGGACACTGTTATAATGTTCTGTTGCTGAGGAGTCTGCATAGAAGTGACAGGACTGTTACATACATATCCAGAACATCCATTGGCTCCTAAAAAATATTATTACAATTTACACAACACACAATAAGTATAAACAAACCTGTTTGCCTGTTGATAGTGTTGTTAAGAAGAGCTGTCTGCTGTGCAAGATACCCACTAGGATCTTCCATAAAGGAAGGGCTTGAAGAACTCTGACTGTTATGTGGGTGATTTATTATAACAGCTCTTCCTTCATTAGGAATTTGTCGAACATCTATGTTAGGGCAAGGGGTATGGTTAGGTTGGCAACCATCCATCAAATGATATGGCCTGTTTTTCACAATTTTGCCTAATTTAACCTTTTTTCGTTTAATTTCCTCCTGCCACACTGCTGGAGATGGAGTATGTTGATGAAGGGGTGGCACTCTTTCATAAATATTCGTAGGATTATGTGAATGCGGTTGAGGACTTGACTGGTTCATGGGTACTTGACTTGGTTGTGGTTGTTGTTGATTCATGTTGTGTTGCATTCTATTGTGCCACTGTATCTTTTGTTGTTGTTGGTGCTGAACCTGCACTGGCGCAGAAATAAGTTGACTGTTTGGATGACTCTGCATATTCTGTGGGCGGAAACCATTCATAACACTACTAAACGGTCTGTTTTTATTTGGATCGTAATGATGGATCGGAGAATATGGTGGTTGATTACTATAAAAATGTACATGTTGTTGCTGTTGAGTCGGTTGTGGTCTTTGCTGAACGTCAGGCCTTTGATGATTTAAAGTATTTTGTTGATTTGATATACTAACTGGTATCATTTGAATGTTGGGCCGACCAGGCCCACTTGGTTCGTTTGGTTGCCCATTAATAAATATCCTATGTTGATGAGGTTGTTGTTGCTGTTGAGCTTGAACAACGTTCTGACCCTGTAAAACCACCCCGCCGTTATTAGGATGGGATATATGATTTACTGCTTGGCTGTGATTTGGATTAATTGGACCTTGTACATTAATTATTTGGCCATTTGGTCCTATTATCTGTTGAGACTGAGGATTTACTGAACTGGGGTTTGTAGGAGGCATTTGAGAAATTTGTTGCTGTTGTGGTATTTGTTGGTGGGATATGTTGTTTGTAGAACTGGATTGCTGAACTATCATGGTGCCATCTATAACTACAGGGGGAGTCTGCCATTACTCTGTTGCCAGGTTGATCTTGACATCTCAGCAAGTGGTGATTCTGTGGACTTTCTGGGTATCCCTGAATTCGATTAGATACTATTTGCGAGTTATTCACTGGAGATTGGGGCCACACCTAAAAAAATACCTTACCTATTTTTTACCGTTTTAATTAGGTGTTTCTATTTTAAACATAAAAATTAAAAATGTATGTTCACAAATCAGTTTCAGCAATTTGATTTAAATATAAACACATGAAATGACGATTGATTAACTGCAGCACACATAAATAGTTTGTATACAGTAGTTAATTTTACCTTAGCTATTTTCCTGGATAATTAATTTTAAAAGTTACGAACCTGTGGAGGATTTCCTATAACATCTTTATTAAAACTATGTTGATTTAAAGCTAACTTTTCACGATGTGCAAGAATTTGTGATACGGAAACTCCACCAGTATATGGCAACCCGATTTTTCTTTTCTTCCTTTTCACGTTGTACTCTGTAACAAAAAGAATAAAAAGTTCATAAACAGACACGAGAAGTTATTTTAAAATAAATGTTATAACAAGTTAGCAACAAAAACAAACATCAAAATAACCATTAAAATTGACCTTAATTTTTATGGAGGATCATATGTCAGCATTATAAAATCTATTTTTATAGTAGGATAACCTAATTACCGTTCTAAGAATAACCCCGAGTAGCCAAGAACTGGCTGAGAGTGAGTCACGCAAGTAAATTCGCAGGCTCATAAATTTAGAATTAGAATATTAAACGTACCATATAATAAGTAGGTACTTCATTGAAATCCATTAAAATCAGATATTTACTGAAAACCGGCAATTGATAAAAGAGCTTCCCAAAATTACATAATTCTTTAGAATATTTATATAAAAAGCTGGTTCCAATTCAAGACGTATGTAGTTATCCATCACAACATTATATTTTGGGTTTAAGGTTTAATTCAATATCTTTAATCGAGCGGTAAAGAGAAATAATCCTGCTAGGCCCGTCATCTCATATATACCAACAAGGCAGAGGTAATTGTGAAATGCTGAAATGTTTGAAAAATGAGATATAATTTAATAATCCTACAATGAATAAAATGAGAAGTCTAAGAATAATCAAAAATGCCATACAGGCTGTCGCAGAAAATGAAATAATTTAATTTCGTACGAGACAGTGTAAATTAATTCTAAACAATTCCCTTTGTACGAATGTATGAATAAATTATTTTATGCAAACATTCTTTGTGCATATGACCAACTATGCTTACTGTATGACAGAATGTAGTCATTTTTTGTGTAGCCTGGCAAAGAAAGGTAACCTGTATTGAATACAACAGAATAGTGTTTACACGGTACAGTGATTGCACAGCTAGATAAGCCTTCAATATATATACGTAACAACGTAACGAGTTCTATTTCACTCCACAATTTATAGCGCTAATGATGGAAAAGGACGCTAACACACATTCGACATAGGAACATTTCAAAATCGCTATGGCAGTTAGGGCTGTTTGTAAAGGCAAATCCGTACAAAAACGGACTTAATTAAAATGTTATCAGTTTCCAACATGATTAAATATTATATGTATTCTATATTATGTTTCTATTTTTTGTATAGAACCGTTATTTGTTTCCATTTTCATATTAAACTGAACAATTAAATTATTGTACATCTAATGAAATTTCATTTCAGTAATTCAACTATGGCCAACTAAAGTTGAAAACAGCAGACCAATATTCATATCAAAACTGACATATACAGACCCTAAATAAAATTAACTTGACTGATTTTTGGTTTTTTAACTGAAGCAAAAATTTTTCGCAATTTGGAAAAACTTGTGAATTTACCAAAAACAGAATCAAGAGTTGGAGGCGCGCCGGCGAAAGAAGTAGGTATATGTTTAGTTAGTTTAATTTATGAAAATTAAAGAAAAACATATTGTGGAATCATTCAGTAGGTACTAATTTATGCAAGCAAGTGTTATTTATGCATGCCTAATATCAAGTTTTCACCTTTCGTCGCCGCGCCATCTTGAAAAGGAGGTTTCAAAATATTGTCATTTTGTGAGAAATATAACATTTAATGTTAGAATTAAAATAAAATAAAATTATTACCATTAGACAATTAATTTTTCTACTGAAATTGTTTTAAACAGAGCGGGGAAAATTTGCTGTCCGTGAAAATGTCAAGATTTGCGATGTTACGTTAAAAAAATTAAATGGATGGAAAACTGCAAATGTGGTAAAATGTCAGTTAATTGTTATACATTATTCGATCACTTTGAAATATTTTAGAAATTAGACAATTTAAACCTTTTAATTTGAAAATTCGGATTTTCAGCATAGTTTTTCTTTAAAATTAAATTACTGAACTGTACTTCCTGCTGGTTAAGCAGAAATATTGTGAAATGGAAATGCAGATGTTACTATAAAAAACCGTTACGCGCATTTTCGTCATAGTAGGCCGTAAAAGTTTTATATCTCGTTGAGAAAGCCGGTTTGCGATTTGCGAAGAAATAATGTAAATCAACAATGATCAATAAAAGCTGTACATTAAACGAACGTTTAAAAAATATCAACACGCAGCTACATTTAATATTGCTAAAAAGAGCAATCTATAGATCTGCAAAGCGCGATACGACGATGTATTAACATTGTTACTGTAACTTTCCAAATAAGATGGCATAAACTCGTAAAATTTTACGATGCAGGCCATTGTTCTCACCAATATTTTATACTATATCTATATCAGGTCGCGACAGCATATTAACTCGATTCCGTTTTTTGCACAACCTGATATACAAGCCGGTCAACGTTGTTTGGTTTCGACGACATAAACCTGTCATAATAAAGATCTGCAAGTTCTTTTAATGGCCTTAACGCCTGTATTTTGTAATTCAATTTTGTTGCGATTTATTTCTATACAAGATTACTACTAATTCCCAATTAAAGTTCCTTACATGAATGATTTAATTTCATAAATGTCTTCAATAAAAAATAACTAACTATTGAAACACTAAGGAAGAACCTAAATTCCTTGGAACCAGGACAGGCAATATTTTGGGAAAGAATACTTTTTATTAATTACATTTAAAGTAGGCCTATTTCCGCTACCAATTCATTGGAGTTGGTAGCGGATATATGCCTATTTTAAATCACGTCATTGATTTGCATTGACGTCAGGATATAAGCTCATCTGTAGGGGCCGGAAATATTTTCCATTTTTCAGAGCCGGCACTTATAAAACAAATATAAATATTAATAAATAAAAGTACCACATAAAAATGTACGTGGTGTGTTTAGTTATATACCTGTAATATATGTAACCAGTATAACCAGTGAAGAAAGCTGCAAAGACTCTCCCATGTACAATTTTATGCAGCTTGGTAGTTTATCCGGTGGTATCACCAGTTCAGTTATTTTAGCAACATGAAAGCATGCGGGTGCGTGTTGATGTTTGGATTGGTTATCGCATAAAACGCTCTTAGCAATGGTACCGTCATTTTCATTTGTGCATAAACTACTACTAAAAAATGATTGAAAACTACGATGAATTTACAACAGATGGTGCACATATTTTGTGTACTCTATGCAATCGACGTTACGTATTTTATACACGCCGTGATTATGAAAGACATTTAAATTCGGCTATCCATCGACAAAATATTGCCCCAGTACAGTTACAAAAGATGAATTTTTTAATAATTTGTGAGTTATGTTCTGCGCATGTAGTTTTCTTTACCTAGTAGCCATACATTGCGTAAAACATATATACCAAGTGTGTATAAAACTGTTTTAGACAATATTATAAAGGACGTACGGAATAAATTTTTGTGGGTGACAGTGAATGAACCAATTGACTTTCGATGTAATAAGGTTGTTGTTATACTAAGAATGTTGAGTGTTTAAAAGGCTTTGTCTCTATTAGACAGCAACAGTCGGGCTATAAACAATAAACTAAAAAATGTTTTACACAGAAACCTGAAATACAAAACACTGTTGTGTAAAATTCGTGAAAATTATCTGAGCGGTTTGTTAGTGCCTGCCCATGTGACCTATTTAGAATTTACACCATTAACCTCGGTAGATGTGGAACGTTCATTTTCCTTGTACAAACATATGTAGAGATCAAATCGCTCAAACAGCCACGAATGCAGAATGAATATTAGTTGTGACGAGACCATGTCTGCTAATGCGATGGCAGACTTCAGTCATTCTGAATAATACATTGTAACAAGCGGTATGTATTTCATTATTCATTTTATACTTTTGCTTTTATTTATCTACATGTCATTCTGTCACCATATGAGGCAGTAGTAACTACCTGTCCTGGACTCCGGACTAGTTTCCTAACCCTGCTCATCTGTACTTGTGTTAAGTTTGGCACACCTAACCTGTACATTTTACATGCTATATATGCTCATATCGCAGATACACAGCATCCACAGTTTTATAACCCTTTCGAGAGATGATGATACAAGCAGATACATTCATCCCTTATATCTCATTGATTAGATCTGCAGATCTGTGGGACTATACCAAGTTATCGCGAAAGAAATTAACCTATCGGGAAAAATCCCTGCGTGGTTTAAAAACTTGTTCCAGCGAGTTAAGATTTCGTCTTTCTGCAACCACCAGTCGACGTTCAGATATGAATGAAGAATGTTGTGAGCATTGGCATGTAACTTACTCTGTTATCGGATATCCATTTGCTTTAGGGACAATAACAGAGAACTGATATTTTTCCGCAAATGGTGTCATTTGCGGGAAAAATTATACATGCATATTTTTAAAGGGAAATAAAAAAAGGTTATTCCTAATTTAAAATATTTATTACTAGAGTTGGCAAGTCGTGCAGTTATTCAGTGGTGCAACAGAAGGTAGATAAATATCTAGTGAGGCAATGACTGGCTGGCGGACAAATCGAAGCGAGCCACGAGACTAGTCTATTGTTGTATGTCGTAGTGTTTACAAGCTAATTTATTCCTCTCCGTTGCATTTTATGTTGTTGTATTGTTGATAATTTTATTTGTTGTATTTTACTGTTGATATCAATTTAATAAATAAAATATGTCAGACGTGCGCAAGGGTAAAAACGGTCATACGCTGACAAAGTGATTAAATTTATTAGTGAATTCCCGGATTTATTCTATAACAGTGCTATAATAATTTGTAAGGTGTGCGAGACAGACCTGATGTGCTGGGATAAATATGATTGTAGACGTCACGTAAATACTGTGCAGCATAAAACTAAACAAATTGTGTGCCTTCGAAAACACAATTTACTGTTAATGCTGATTGCCTGTGATGTTCTGCTGAACATACTCGATAAACAACCATTTCGGGAGTTCTGGAATAATGCAATCCCCAGGTGACGTTACCAAGTAGCACAACGTTTCGTAACTATGTACCAACTGTACGCGAGGACATTGTAAATAAGATCAAATGTGTATTAAAAAAATACATGGTTGTGGTTATGTGTTCACGAGACGACAGATCGTATAAAAAGTTCTATTGTAAATGTTATAGTTCGTGTACTGGACCCTCTTAAACTGACATTTCCACTATTACTAGCTAGCAAAAGACTGAGTGTACTGGCAAAACACGTTAGAAAAATTTGATCTGTCAACAAGTCAAGTGTTGATGTTTGCGATCGATGGTGCCGCGACGATGCGTTTGGTAGGCCGTTCTCTTCAAGAATACGGTGGTAGGTTGGTACATGTTACGTGTAAAGTGCATGCTTTACATCTTGTGGAAGACACTATTCGACAGAGTTTTCCAGGGGTAGATGCATTAATTGCAAGTACAAAAAAAAGTATTTCTTAAATCTCCTAAACGTCTTCGCGCATTTCACAGTAAGTGTCCCGGTATTCCCACTACAGCCGATTCTTACACGTTGGGGAACATGGTTGAGGGCAGCTATTTATTATGCTGAATATTTACAACAAATAAAAACTGTGATACTACAATTCAATCCTGACGAGGCTGCAGCTATTAAGGAGAGCCAGACAAAATCAGAAGATATTTCCGTTGACACAGCTTTAAAAAGTATTCACAAGAACCATAAAGGACTATATGATGCCATACATAACTTACAAAACCGTGCGTTGTCGTTAGCGGAGTCATTGTAAATAGTGGACGAAGTAAATGGACTACTACACTCTATATGTGACGCAAAAAAAGAACCCTTTAGAGAAAAGTTCGTACGTGTGTTAAACAAGACACCGGTTTTACCAGATTAAGACAAATTTGTGGTGGTAATGACGATACCAACCTAGATTCGTTAAGTGCGTTCAAAGACGATGCCTGTATTACATCAATAGATGTCGAACGGTTGTTTTCAAAATATAAGCATATTTTTTCATCAAAGCGAATATTACTCAGACAGA
The DNA here is from genome assembly GCA_029963845.1 of Rhamnusium bicolor. NCBI lineage: Eukaryota > Metazoa > Arthropoda > Insecta > Coleoptera > Cerambycidae > Rhamnusium > Rhamnusium bicolor. The sequence continues at coordinate 36,288 of JANEYF010004769.1, read as the reverse complement.
CAACCATAGAAACAGACCTGATGCTGCAAAGTTTTTACAGATCTTCTCCAGTTTATGATAACCACGCTAGTTCATCAAGTTAGTTAAGGGAGTAAATTGTGCATACATTGTTATAAATTGTAACAGTTTATTGCTTTTGTTACTAGTTAATTTCTTTTATTACGCTTATTATGATGTGTATGCCAATGTCTCGCCGCACATTTTTGCCAACTCTACTTATTACATCGTTACTTTATCCTGATTGAGTTTTTAAAGTAACATTTCTTTTCCAGCAGCAAATTTGACATATAAAGTGCTAAACGTTGATATACATAGTTTGCCTAGGATCTAATTTTTATACAAGTATATAATCATGTAAATCGGTTTTTTGAAAAATTTCTACAGATTTGTAGTCGATTTTTTTTTTTAAGAGACCGTCATATATGCCTACCTCTGACCTCGATTAAACACGACACCACGAGAACGCTTTGCTGCGCCGCTGGATTTATTTAATAAAGCACATTGAAAGGCCTCTTTGCTGATTTTTTTAAATAAATCGTTGTCGTCACTTAACTAATTTATTATGTTTATAAATCGAAAACTGCGTTATGTTTTTTATTTATTGAATAATTAATAAAATATTCAACGGCTAAAACCTTTTTGTTACATCAACCATAAATTTTTATGCACTCTGACGACTATGACAGTAAACCAAAAACACCAGACTGTAAATATACCTCTAATTTTTTTGTTAAATTATTACCACAATAATAGTTATTATTAAAATTGTTAAGGATCATTTTGACGGTCCCAGTATAACTGTAATTGTACACGTAGGCGTTTCGGAATTTATTACTTAATCAAAGTCGGAACCGTGTTCAATATTTGGTAACAGGGCGGTGGGTAGAATAAATGCTGATAATTTATGACTTGGCCAATCTCAGTTAGTGATATCTGACTCGGTCAAATTTATTTTCAATTAATTAGAGGCCCGTAAAAAAGGGAACAAAAACATTCAGAAATTCATAGAGAAATAAATTATTGTATGCCGTCAGAAAAATCATTAATGAAACAGTATTCCAGTATAAGACTTAGTTTCCTCTTATGCCACATAAACCTATTGCACAATAAAATGGAAATAAATATGCTTGTTGGTGCTTAGTATTTTAGTGTTGCTTCGCTAAGCTTAAATTGGATTAGGAGGATATACATATGTGGATACATTACACATTTACCCAAACAGATAACCCAAAAACCCAACCGACTGCGACGTAAATGTGCATTTTCGGTTGTCGCCGTTTATTAAGTTACAGGAAATATGATTAATATGACAAAAGGGTCACCGCAATCTGCTACCCATGTTGTACAAACCACACAAATGGCCGGTAAACGTAGACGCGCTAATATATTCAAACGTGTTTTAAAATATATGTGATGAAATTATTACTTATATTAATAAAATTATTATAAACAGCTACGAAATAAACGCTATTTCAATATTTGCTAATATCATCTGTAGCCGAAAGACAGTCACATCATGACAACTGCGTGATTTGCTTACGTACAAATGGTCTTTGGTGTGTTTTATTCCATGAAAATTAGGAAATTCCGACTGGAATAGAAATAGTTTTAAAGTAGGTACATTAAATTTACCCGAGTTGACAGTATTACAAATGACCTCTAACAACCATATAAAAATGCCCCCTCGTTATGTTAGAAGAAAACGTTAAAATGTATATTTTCACAGTAAGTAGGTTTGATGAGAATTAGGTGATCGGTTTTGGCGGATGCGCCATGTCACTCGAAAATGTTTCATTTTACTTTCTCATCTATTTTTAGATAGATAAAGTATTGGCGTTGTGAGAAAATTCAAATTCCAGATTATGATGAAAATGGACGTTTTGAGACCCGACACAGAAAATTCATCCACATTGACATGCTGCGCCGTCTTTGTGCGACGTTAATCATTGTTGTGACCGAATTTTCTCAAACCCGTCTCAATGTGAAAATCCGAAATTTTACATATATCTGCAAGATTTAAGGACGAAACCTATTGAATATCAGTGAAATTGGTGCATTTTTCGGTGGTATTTTGCATAAATTTACATTAATACTAATTAACGATTAGCCAACTATAGGACCAAATACGAGAAACACTTTCTCTACAAAAAGATGCAGAAGTTGTACAATGGCCCAGGCACAATGAATGAAAACTCTATCACACTTCAATTTTTAATTTTACATACACATCTTGTTTATTTCACGGCCTTCTTTCAAAATATGTAAAATTATACAGTGTTCTCCTTTTAAAAAACAATCTACAGGAAAACATAACACCCTATTTTGTAATATCATTCTAAAAGTGTAACTTGCACATTCAATGATCTGATTTTACTGATCAATGCAGTCAGTCATTTTTTAGGTTTTTTGATCTAAGTCAAAGTGACTGAAAAGTGATAAGTAGAGTTAGCAAATTGGTCCGCAAGTCATGGGCGATGAGAAATACCCAAATACGTGACACTTGTTTACTATTTTAGCAAAGACTAACATTTGATTTTAGTCTGTTATTATGCCACGTGGTGTATGCAACGTGATTTATACCTCTGCGTTGTATTGCTAATTTTATTTGTTGTATTTTATTCTTGATATTAATTTAATAATAAAGTATATCAGACCTTCCCAAGTGTAAAAACGGCCATACGCTGACAAAGTGAATAAATTTATCAGTGAATTCCCAATTCCAATTTATTTATTTCCTATTTTATATACATTTCTAATTAAGGCTACTTTTTATTTTATTTATTTCATATATAAATATATAAAAACAAACAAACAATATAACATGAGGGGCAAAGTTGACAAAAAATGGTATCCAGCCAGGACGACAATATCGTCCAGGTATGGCTGGGCCCTCCTGGTTGCCGGTGTTGTGGCAGCTCATGTCATTTTTCACCTTTTATCATTTTGCATGGAGGCATTTTCGTGTACAGAAACAAACAATGCACTATAATTCATAACACATAAAAAATTTAATAATTAAAACAGAGAACATGTGGGTTACAGGATGTACACAGGAAAAATTCCAAAACCTGCTTAAAATAAGGATTTTTTTATTTTTAAAATAAAAATTGACTTTACGTTCGCAGTGGAGTTTGGAGTAGGGATGCGTGTCTACGCATTGTAAGGCGTGAATTCCCGGATTTATTCTACAATGGTGCTACAATAATTTGTAAGGTGTGCGAGGTATGCTGGAACAAACGTGACTGTAAACGTCACGTAAATTCTGTGCAACATATAACTAAAAAAATGGCGTGTCTTCGACAACACAGTTTATGTTCGATTTACTCTTAATGCCGATTGCCTGTGATCTTCCGCTGCACATACTCGATAAACAACCATTTCAGGAGTTCTGGAATAAATACAATCCCAAGGTAACGTTACAAAGTCACACAACGTTGCGCAAGTATGTACCAACTGTAAGCGAGGACATTGTAAATGAGATCAAATGTGTACTAAAAATACACGGCTGTGGTTTTGTATTGACGAGACGACAGATTGTAAACAAAAATCTATTTTAAATGTTATAGTACGTGTACTGGACCCTCTTAAACCGACATTCTCACTGTTACTAGCTACCAAAAGACTGAGTGTACTGGCCAAACAATTACGCGGGTGGTGCTGGAGACGTTAGAAAAATTTGACCTGTCAAAAAGTCAAGTATTGATGTTAGTGACCGATGGTGCCGCGACAATGCGTTTGGTAGGCCGTTCACTTCAAGAACACGGTTGTAGGTTGGTACATGTTACGTGTAAAGTGCATGCTTTACACTTTGCGGCAGAAACTATTCGACAAGGTTTTCCAGAGGTAGATGAATTATTAGTAATTAAAAAAAAAGTGTTTCTTAAATCTCCTAAACGTCTTCGCGTATTTTATAGTATACATTATGCTGCGAAGTTTTTACAGATCTTTTTCAGTTTGTGATAACCAAGCTAGTTAAGAGGTAAGTTGTACATACACATTATAGATTGTAAGTTTATTGTTTTTATTACTAGTTAATTTATTTTATTACACTTATGATGCGTACGCCTATGTCATGCGGCGCATTTTTTGCCAACTCTAGTGATAAGTGAGAACGCACCTTTATATTTAATCATTATTATTATGACGATTAACAATACATTTTTAGATATTTGACTATCTAGGCAATCGTTGTAGAATAATACTTTATCACCTTTAATATATTAGCCTTTATCTACTGTCGAAATTATAAATAATAATCAGGTTATCTACAAACAGGTGGGTGAGTTGCGATGCTTGTAATAAAGAATGTAAAAATATGGAGGTTAGTCGTATGGCATTGCATTGTAAGCAAAGTAAAACAAATTGTTTAACACGACATTGACACTGAGAAAACTCGGAGAAATTTTATCTATTTACAAAGTGGGAGTGCAAGTTATTAGAATAATGCATTCTGTTCCCACACTTGGCTACACTATCCATACAATAAATAAAACATAACAGCCTTAATATAACTATACGTTTATGTAAATGCCCCAAACAGGCGAAACTGTTGTTCAGAAGTTGACCTTTTAGCATTCTTAACGTGAAACACCGATGCTGTTCGAGTTATTGCTCACGATCCACGACGTAATATTCTATACATAAATTTAATTTCTAGCGAAATAATGCGGCATAAATGTTATAATATATTCGCCAGTCGTATTTGAGCTTTTCCGACTCGTAAACTTTTTCCCGTATAAAAATGTATATACTCGCACAATTCAAGGCATTACTCTTAACATACTTTGTATTTACAATTCCTTGCTTTAGCTTTATTGCTGTAATAATTTTAAATTCAACTAAATTTATTGCTAACCCAACAACATTGTTTAAATTTATTTGTGAATTGTAAACAATTACACGTTCCTTATCGCAGCGTTAAATTCACTTGGATAAGAGTTATTATTATTATTTAATCCATGAAACATTTACATTTAAATAACATATTTATAATATTTTTAAATCAATTCTAGTATGAATAAGAATGGCTGAGAAACATTAGGGGTATTTTCTAATCAATTACTAAATAAATTTAAGAGCAAGATATTTTAAAGATCATTTTAATTCCTATCCAATTATATACAATTCTATATAGAATTCTATAAATTCGTTTTATAACATTAACACAACATATTACACAATAACACAATGTGCTTTAATAAGTTTAGAAAGTTATATTTGACTTTCTATAAGACAAAAATAACACTGGTCTGCAACGAAATCCTCCTTTAAAAAATTATGCTATAAGTATGAAGAGTTTAATGCTCTGAATCTATTCCCGTTGGCCGATTTTTTCTATCACGTCTAGATTTTTTTATATGAATTTTTTTTTAAATTTCATAAATTTTGTTTTTTTTAATTTTTTTTTGTCAACATCAAGAACAGTATACATACATACAAAATAAGTTTTAGCGAGTTGTAAGAGAAAGAAAGAAAGTATTGACAGTGATTTTTATGTTAGTAGATATGCGCATGCGCAGTATTGGCTGTGACTTTACTTTCTTTCTCTTACAACTCGCTAAAACTTATTTTGTATGTATGTATACTGTTCTTGATGTTGACAAAAAAAAAATTTAAAAAAACCAAAATTTATGAAATTTAAAAAAAAATTCATATAAAAAAATCTAGACGTGATAGAAAAAATCGGCCAACGGAATAGATTCAGAGCATTAAAATCTTCATACTTATAGCATAATTTTTTAAAGGAGGATTTCGTTGCAGACCAGTGTAATTAATATAAGATAAATTGGAGACGGTGTAAACCATAATATCTGAACAGTTTTGAGATATTGGTTCAGGTGGTTTGTGCCCATCAGCGTCCTCAGAGAACCATATTTGAAATGCTTGAGTGGAATATCTGAAACGCAAGACATTATTGGCACTGAGGAGCAATATTCAAAATGGGGGTTGATTTACTTGAAAGCAAAACAATTTTGAGGAAAACTTTATTTCTTAGATATGCCTATTAACATTTACTTAAAGCGGCTTACACACATTGGAACATGTTGCGATGCACGCTGCACGCATCGAGGCCTAAGTTTCATGATGCAAGTTGCAGTGTATGTGTAGACTGGAATCGACTGGCGTATCGGAGTAATGTGGAGGCAAACTGAAACTGATGTAAGTTTCATGACACCTAGGGGTCGATGTGTGCATCGCAACATATTTCAGTGTGTGTAGGCCGCTTTGATACGAAGGTCAAGATTTGATATTTCCGACGAAAAGGCAGGTCGGCTAAAGTTAGGTTTTTCAAACTACCGACAACGCGGTATATATTCAAGTTTCAAGTATTCAGTCATCAAATGAAGTTGCTTTTTAACTTTAACCAATCAGAGTGCGGCAAGGGTACTGCGGTATCGCGATATGTACTTGTACCGCTGAAAAGCCTCAATTGTTTTTTGGATGGTGCCCCGCTGCTTTGCGGCGGTGCGACATAGCCCCAGTTTTGATATGTTTCGACAGAGGCAAGTTGATTTCTTATTTGTAGTGATTTTGTTTGCATCTCACTGTCATTCAAGTAGCATTCAATAAAAATGTTGTACGCTCCCTCTTGTGCCCGATTCTTACATGTCTGAATCTTCCCCAAAAAGTTCAAGGTACTGAAGTATAGCCGAATTTTCTTCTTCGTCATCAAGCAAGAGATACGCACCGATAGCACGACGTGTGGTTGCGGCATTCTCGATGTCAGATAAACTCCACTGTTTAGTAACATAACACACTGAATTGTCGTATGATTATAAAACATATTTATCGCCAGCGGCATTATACAAATCGTTGTTAAATAAAAGCATCCTATATGCACCACTTATTTAAAATAAAAAGAAAACTTTACAAATCGTCACTACCGAGAGTGCGTCCTATATGCGCCATTGACTTAAAAGGAAAAAACTGTACAAATTGTCTCTACCGAGAATGCGTCATTTGTGTGTCATTAGCTGCAAACACTCACCGCGTACGATTCTCAAATTACAACTGAATAATGAATATATCGGTTTTGCAATAGCGTAATAAATAAATTGGAACCCGAAGTTGGGCCTCCGCATTTAACTAACCTTCCGCAAAAGCAAAAAAGAGTCGTCACGTGCCGCACAGGTAACAACGAAATCAAACGTTCATACTATATTTATACTATAATTCACATTATTTTATTTACTTAATTTCTATGAAAAAAAATAATGTAAATGTAATGGCCTTCTCTGGGGGAATACCAAATCCTCCGATGTTTACCCACCAGTTTAGTTGGACGTAGGACTGCTGGATTTTTGCAACGTTGTCAGATTCTATGTTTCATTATGAAACAAAGTAATTTAACTTCATTGAATTAATCATCATTAAAATCACATGGAAAACTGCTTGTACAGGGTGGGCAAATTTCGATGTTTGTATAGGGTAACTCGGTAACTGTAAGATATACAAAAAAATGGAAGACACATTTTATTGTATATCTTTACGCCATAAATAGAAATTGCACCTTTTTCTAAATTTTCTCGACGCCACTGTATTATACAGAAAAAAGTGTCTTAATAATGTAAAACTTGTTTTTTCATAACTTACAAACAACCAAGATAATGACCTGTGTCTAAAAGTCGAAAAATCGAACTTTTGTTTATAACTAGAAAACAAAAGACGATAGTAAATTTTTGTTTTCGCAAGTGAATTTGTCTCAAAAAAAGAGACTGAGAATGTGTCTTCCATTTTTTTGTATATCTTACAGTTACCGACTTACCCTATACAAGCATCGAAAATTGCCCACCCTGTACAGGAAATGATTTACTATGTTCATCATTTAGCAGTAAAAATTTGTTGTTCATAACAGTGTAAAAAAACAACTTAATGCTTTAAAACATCTTTCACCGCCTTTAGTTTAGCTCAGCTATGTAAAACTTGATTATTCGTTGCTGGAAAGATGTCAAGGGAAAAATATTTAACATTCTTCTGTATATAAACTACTTAGAATGAAATTTTACTTTTGCAAAAAAAGAAAAACAAAACGGTATCAGGCTAATGGCTGAATAATGGAGCTCGGTCGAGGCGAATGCGAATTTTTTTTGTGGCCTCGTTTAAAAGATAAATCTTGTCTAGATCTGAGTAAAATTTACGCGAAGCAATTATTGTTTACCCGTATGGAAAGCATTTGAGGAATAAATAAATCAAAACTTTATTTTCAGTCTACTGCACTTGAGCTGCCAGATTAATTTTCAATCTTCATCTTTTTATAATGTGTGTATATAGCACAGCAACAAGAGACGTGATAAAACGAGATAATATGTACTCTTCGAGAGTGAATATTACCTTCTGACTAACATTCACCGTTGCAGAAGAATGTTTGCTTTCTGAACGAGTAGACAGTGTTTTGTAGAGCATGTATGTACTAGACATTCGAGGACTAAAAGACCATTTATGACATACCTAGTCGAAGACTAAAAGTCGCTTATTCACACTGATACATTTCGTAAGGTGGTTGTTGTTTTTTAATATTACGATTTCCTACGATTTTTAACGAATGCTTATTGCAATAAAGTTCAGATTTAAACATATAGAGGTCGCGACGGTGTACAAACTTTACAAGTACTTTTACTACACAGAAGGAATATTCTGATAAGCACATTTTTTTATTACATTTTTTAAGTGCAGCCGCGACAACATGCGTATTAAATTTGTCCAGATTTTTTTCCAATTTTTTAGAAACGTCTCCCTGAAAAAAAGTATTTCAGATGTGTTCAACATATCTCAAAAAAGTGGGGATAATAATCGACATTTCGTCATTTATAGATTCAATTATAAACTAAAGTCCATTCACTTTCTGTAGTCCTAACTAAAGATAGATTCTTTATTATTTATGGAGATGCCCCCTGAATTTCACTACCGCAAACCGGGGACACTTGAACATCCAGGGTAATTTGGACACCGTATGACTTTTAATTTAAAAAAATATTTTTTGATCAGTTTCTGATTTTTTTTGCAGCGAATAACTCCTCAAATGAAGAAGTTTATCGACGACAGTGACGCTGATAAGGATTATCAGCCAGACTAATTACACAGCGTGCCTTAGATAACTATGCCTTCTTATTGAATTTCTTTATAAAAAAAATTGTCCCATATTCCATAATGAGGTAACTTTAACACATGAGCCCATTTTTACACGATTTACAGCTAAAATTCTGAAGGTGTTCAACTTGCCCCAACCCCGGGGTAACTTGGATATTCAAGAGACGATTGTAATCTAAAAAGGTAGCTATAGAGCCATACGATACTACGTTACAACTATTTACCCCCCAATTTGCAGAGTATTGATGACACTTTCAGTAGGAAAAGGTATCCAAGGAGCCGTTTACGGCATAATGGCGCTCATGGCTACGGTGTTGTCATCTACTACATAATTAAATATTGCATGCTTATAAAAAAATTCAGACATTTTCACATTTGATTAAAAGTGATAATAATAAAAAATCAAATACCAAAATAAAGTTAAAAAAAATTAATTTATATTTCAATAATCAGTATCCATAATTAATTATATATTTAAAAATTCTTTATATTAAATGCACGATTAAATGGCAAATTTTTTTGTCTTACGATGATTCAAAATAAATAATAATTTCTAACTGTGCAGCCAACATTTCGATTGCTCCATCCTATTTCACGGTGGCCTATCTGTAACACGATTTGATATATTTAAAATTTATTTCATTTCCTGATCACTTTGTACCTATAATAAACGATTTGAAATATTTTCATGCCACTTATTCCAGTGAAAAAATAACTACACCAATATTGAGGGACATTGTATATTTTAACCATTACAACAAATACTTAGTATCAATTTAATCCTTTCACAAACCAACATTATTACATATTGTTGGGCCCTTGTAGGGGGGCATGTAGTGTTCAGAAGCCAACACAGACCGATATCTCGAGGAGAGAATGTGTCGTGACTGGAATCACACCCACTGGGAATCAGTTAATTTAATTTCAATGTGGGCATTGCCTTATACGGCGCTCGTTCTTTCATCGACTTATCGTGTTTGGCCTCCAGACAATTATTAAGGCCAGATATGAACTCGGTCCGACTTTTTATTTACCTTCACGCATCCACAACTTAACTTTAACAACGCTTTAATGTTGCTTTCACTTCTTGTTTATAACTTATCGGTTTGAGAATTTATATGGGAACGATGCACGCACATCGCAAGAAGACGTGGATTTTATGATCGTTTTGGCCGGTTACTCCAAATTGAATTTACCTTGTTAGGAAATTCGATTTGTCATAACTGTGATAGAATATCTGATGGATTGTTAATTTAATAACAGCGAACGAGACATTTCATGTAGCATATACATATATACATGGAAGGTGTAAATTTTATTGGGACTGCACCATATGAAGTTTCTGGGCGATTATACAGCACATATTTAGTTAAGGGTAGTAATAAATTGATCAGTATTTAATGAATTATGTACAGTATGTATAACATTACGAATAGTCAGCAAGATATTACAAAAGGCTCAGTATATTTATAAAATGGGACTTTCGTATAGTAAAATAACTATTTGGCCAGCATTTCTATGTTCATTGTTATTATATATTATTATTATAATGGGCAGTAAAAATGGTCAATAGCCATGCAGCACAGTAGTGTATATGTAGTAGCTACTATCCGTGAAACTTTAAAGGTTTCCGCAACTAAGGACCGTTACGCAATGGGAACGATCCATCTACCAAGCATTCACCAAAATGGAGAATAGTTAATATGTAGCAACTACTATTCCGAAACCTTCCCTGTCACGTGTTGATAACCAGGTTATTATATAAACAGAACGTAACCAAGTAGTAGAAATGACTAACTTTTGGAACAGTTCTTTAGTGGTATGAGAGCAAACTATATTTTGCTCTCTCTCATTCGAATAGCAAAATATAATGTATTACAATTGGACTTATTGATTGTGAGTTCGAAGTCAATATGTCCAAGTTAAATCGATTGAATGAAACATATGCATGTAGGTAATATACCATGATGTTTTGCATTCACTATGAGTGTGGAAATTAAAAAGACTACTTATTTTCTGTAAAATGTTAGCATGATACTTCGAGAAAAAAATACGCGCTCTCTAGAAAATTGTTTCTTCGAAAAAAAAAATTGTCAAAAATTATGTGTACAATCGAATAGGCAAAATTTTAGATGGAAAGCTTTTTTTGTTTTATGTATTATGAACTAATAATGATATATTTATAAAACATGTTTGCAAATGACAATATTTAATAAAAAAAAAAGATTTTCGAAATTATATTTTTATCTATGTCAATATGGCATCATCATTCAATAATATAAAAATGGCGAATTTAGTTCGAGTAACTTTATAGTGGTATATATGTCAAAAAAAGTATTTGTCACTTAATAGGAGTGACAAAAACCAAAATAATTTCCCTCCAAAGTTACATTTCCCATAAAGTGGTAAATGCGACTAACGTTATAGTTGTTGCTACTTGAGAAATGGTGAAGGTACTACAACAATTTTACTATGTAGTTATGTTTACAAAAAAAGTAGCAAATGCGACGAATGACGTAATTTTCTTGGTATCGTCTACTACGCTGCTGCGAAAAGGTTACTGAAAAGTTCCCACGTACTTTAAGACCCTCACTTTTAAGTTGGTTGAGCTGGCTGATTCGATCTTGTAATGAATCATATGCATGTTCGTTACTATAGTTTCGGAAATTCCCGTTAGTCTTGTGCTGTCGCGCACTTTCTGCCGACAAATGATGAATCACGCAGATGTTCATTCCTAGAAGTTTATGCAATTACCGTTTGGCAGGTGCTGCCACGTACTTCCTGCCGCCATGAAATATTGACGTCACCAAGGCCAGGATTTTGGTATAAATGCGTAGCCGAGGAAAGGCATTCAGTTTTCTGCTGACAACTATCTTCAGCGTGTTGAGCTGGGTAGTTGAGGAGTCTTAAGCGTGTTGAGCTTGACTCCATTTGGTTAGAAATCAGAATCCGACGACGACGCCGCCCGGCTGAATGTCTGGTAGCATCTTGGGGTTTTAAGCATGCTGAGCTTGACCTCCTGGTGTTGGTAACCATTTTGCCGCTCTGCACCGCCGTCACCAGTCTAGTAATTATTTATCGCCGTGAGTCTTCAGCGTGTTGAGCTGGGCCCACTGTTGGTAAATAGTTGCAAAACCAACCGCCGTCACCAGTCTAGTAATTATTTATCGCCGTGAGTCTTCAGCGTGTTGAGCTGGGCTGACTGTTGGTAAATGGTTGCTAAACCAACCGCCATCACCAGTCTAGTAATTATTTATCGCCGTGTCTTCAGCGTGTTGAGCTGGGCCCACTGTTGGTAAATAGTTGCTAAACCAACCACTGTCACCAGTCCCCTAATTATTTATTGCCGTGAGTCTTCAGCGTGTTGAGCTGGGCCCGCCGCCGTTAAATAATTTTCGAACTTACCGACGCATCGAATCCTAAATGTTTTACTTCAGTACTTGGAGCTGAAGCCCACCGTCACCGTGCATTCACCCAATTACACTCCCCGTAAATTAATCTCACCAATGTAAATAATATTTGTTAACTGTACTTGACTTGGTTTTATTGTTGAAGAATCTGATTTTATGTTTGTTTAACTTCATGTTTTGGCTAAATGTTACTTTAATAAAATAAACTCCGTTACGAATACTTTGGGCTTTCTTATTTACAACTAACAGGAATCCTGGATTAATTCTCCAAACCAGCTATCAGAAAGCAAACACTGTTACGACGCCCGAACAAACAACGTTACATAATTGGGCGTCCAAACAGACAGTTACAATCTATATCCATTCATTTCATATGAGCACATTAAAAATTGTTTACCTGGGCTCGCAGGGCGACCCTTTGTCGACTTTCAGTCGTACATAGTTCTTTGGCATAGGGCGCGGCGCATTATATAAATACACAAAATGTATTTATATAATATCATGCCTATGTTAGAATTTTCTTATGTGCTTATATGAAACGAATGGAGTATAGGTAAAGATAATTTTGTTTGGGATTGGCAACACGTAAATGACTGACTAAACGTCAACAGGTGGAAGGGTTAATCAAACAAATAATTAACTTGAATACTAACAAAATTCATTGTGGCGAAAATCTCGATTGACCAGTTGACACTTTTATACATATATTCCGGCATCTCATCACTTTTCACATATCCATAAATTTTGTAACTTCCCTAAGTTATTCATTTGCCTGAATTTCGCGAATTTGTTCAGTGGGCGAAATTTTAATTATTAATAACAATTAATGTCACCAACAATCACAATCAATTATATTCTTTATTTCAACATTTGTTGGTTCTTCACCGCTATGTCCGATTTTCCCGAGAACTTTCCTAACCTGGTTATTTATCTGTTTCAACGAATAAAGGTCGATTCCGAATCAATTAAATAATTTGTTAAATTGTTAATTTCACATAACAGTAACATAACTTTTCTATAAAAGGTTTTACTGCTTTTTGACGCCATGTTCGATTAGTTCCGATTAAGAGAGTGTTGATTTCAAAGTTAATATCACTTTATAGTAGGTTTTCAAAGTATACGTAATTTTGTAGTCATTTTGAATTCTTGGTTCATAGAAATAACGTTATTTTTACCCAAGGCGTCACTAATAAGTTATACAACTTTAAAGTTCCAGAAAATTCCCCAACAACGTTACAGGAACTTTGAAAATAGCACTTCCAGTTATCATTACTTTGAAGTGATTCTTTGGTAACGCTGTGAATTCGGCATTACTACCAATTCTCATATTAAAGTTGAAAATGCTTTAAAGTATGCAGAGTAGTATCCGTGACGTTGCATATACTGGAACAGTTACTTGAAAGTGTGATAACAATGCAGTACATGAATTCAGTAGAATTTACGTGATAATTGTTACTACACAGGCATACCACAAGCAGAATTTTACACTAAAGTTGCAAATTTAGTAACAGTTATGTAATGCCTCCTATATTAAAGTTCCGATGCCAGTTCCCGTCACTTTGATGCTAGTTGGGAATGCAATAGTCGGTAAGATATCTGCAAAAGTTCAGTAAAAAGTGATAATCAAAATTACAAAAAGGGACATTTTGGGACAAGGAAAATTAAGAGGAATGACAGTGAAATTGTTCGATGCAATAATTTTACCGATTGTTCATTAATTTTACTGATCGCTCATTAATTTTACTGATCGTTCATTAATTTTGCTGACCGCTTATTAATTTTACTAATTGCTAATGTTTTTGACCGTTTTTGATTTTACCAACCAATTATTTTCACAGATCGTATATTATAAAACTGCCCGTTTGAAATACAATATTGGAAAAGTGTATTATATATAAAATTAAAATACCAATCATTCAATTTGTACCTATTAAATAATTTTATCGTGTGTCATTTCTTACCTAGTCTTAAATCAGAAACAAAAACTTTTTAAAAGACGGTTAGTAGAGAAATGACCTGCTGCCGACGCATGGAATATCAGATTGCGGAAGATCAATCTAACTTTACTAATCAAAATTACAAATGCAAATTCTTCCTTGGTAACAAAGGCGGATTTAGAAGGGGAAGAAGGGCGCGTGCTCCCTCCGAGTGTCACAGATAAGGACCATCATACTTAAAGTTTAACAACTACTTTCTAGGCTATATGCCACGATGAATATTATATTACAAAAACACATTATGTACAGTACAAATAATTTCACCGGTTGGAATGTTATCTATCTTCAAATATAAAGTTTATAGTATCTATCTATGAAACTAATTGTCTCTCGCCTCATTATTAAAGCTGGAACTTTGGTATTATTTCCAGTGGCCTTACCGTAGTGGTATATAATAACTAACTTGTTTCTTATTTCGTCTAAAGTAAAAGTTGAGTCACCCAATTACAGCCAGGAATGTAAAATTCGCATACACACAATATTGCTAGAGATCATTTGTAGAATTTCCGTCACTGCTTAATGTGGCGTAGTTACGCAGAATCCGGATTTTATTTAATATTAGCTGTATTACACGAAATGATAAATCGGCCGACAAATTGGTAAAATTATTTGGTTAGAAATCGATCAATTAATTGTAGAATGGGGCAGAGTCAATTTTTTTTTTCAATTTATTTTTATTACATCGGGTTATTTCCTATACTGTTCTGTTGTCGCCCTGATTAGTGATATTTTGACATTCGTAATTGCATATTTTGTTTTCACTGCTTTCTACTTGCAATTTGTTATTTCTGGTTAGGAATAATAAAACAAATTTATCTAACCTGATAATTCTGAAAGTTGGTAATACAGTGAAATTAGAAATGTTACTAGAAAGTCCCTATAAAATCGTCGAAAAAAAGAACAAACTCTAATTGCTCAATTTATTGAACAATTTTATATGACTGATAAATCCGTTGATTTTCTTGCATTACATAAGCCAATAAATTAAAGGTTATAAAATCGGTCAAATTTGCATCGTGTTATATGGCTATTAGACATTAAATTTCGTTGCAGCTTGAACATCAGGGGCATCTGTTAAATGTTGTAGTGTCATATTTACGTTATTAACTATTTCAATCAAACGATTGAGCTAAGAAGGCAGAACTATCTTTCAATTAATTAATTGCATTTGCTAATATACCGTAGTTCTCTTGTACAGTGCGTAAATCTGCCTAGACTTGTGGATTTTCAAACTGCTGTTGACTTTCGTTGGTAGCTTTGGACTCCTTTGGGTCGAATTTGAAAACTACAGATTTGGAAATATTTATTATAATAAAAAGTCCCTTCAAGCCAAGTTCTCCATCTTGTTAATATCGGCTGTGGTGGTTCACGAATTTCTAGGCATGAATTGGGAAATTTTTTAATGCTTTAAGCACTTTATTACTGCTCCATAGTAACGTAATTCAAGAAAACGTTTAAGAAATCTGTGTATTTAATTTACAAACGGAAAAGTTCCCGGGCGTGACATTTTACAATATCACCAACATGCATTGACGGCCTTCCCGGGCGTGACATTTTACAATATCACCAACATGCATTGACGGTCATCAAACAACTAACACCTGTGATGTGGACTCAAGTCGTATCCCCTACGCTGACCTTGCTACCTGCGATAGAGAATTCAGTTCCAACGTTCCAGCTTTACTCATTAGTCATTAGTCATTATTTCTTGAACATAACTCGTTATGTGGAAATATATTAGATATATAATGTCGTGAGATATGGCACATTGTATTTTATAATATACATATTGAGCATATTTTTACTGGTATCTTGCCTTTGGCAGTGCATGCGAGGAAGACACCACAATGCCGACAATTGCAGGTATGGGATAAGGATAGAAACGGTCACGATCCACACACTTCTCAATTGGTAGAGGGCGTGGTCGTATATGTCCTTAATTTATACTTGCAATTGCACTGTATCGTATTCCTCGTATTTACTGTTAAATGTAGAATATCAAAATTAAATTTTGCTCATTCTGTATATGCATATGTTATGCTTTCATGAACTAATTTTTTCTGCTGGTTTTTGATTTGCCAATTTTCATACAAGTTGAAAATTGTATGCCACTTAATCTTAGTGTATGTAAAATTACCCCAATATCCATTTTATATGAAGAACAAACAATGTTATTAAAATTTAAAAATTTATAATTAAAATTTCATATGGAAGATTTATAATCTTTTGACCGAGTGTTTAACTGATGAATGATGATATTTAAGTAGAAGTATTTTAATTATTTAAGATCATTATGGAATAGTCGGATGAAGAACATGAAGTACAAATACAATACGGAATAGTGAGATTACATCCGTCACTTCTCATATTTGCGACTTCTCTTTCATCGGAAACTAACAAATATGTTAACGTATTCATCAGAGAATTTGCCAAAACAACTATTATAAACTTTGGCGTTCAGTGAACTAACTGACTGACCTTCTCCCCACGTGTTTAATAACTGGTCCAAATTAAGTCTCTCATATCAAGTCTACTTCCTGATAACCGATTTCTAAGTCAATCAAATCATTTTAATCATTTCACAAATTTCGGATCGCTATTCTCATGTTTCATGTTTATCTGAAGTTTTCCAGTGCATTAAATATATTCTATGATTTTCGCCTTGGGCAATTTTTTAAACTGTTTATCATAAATACTGTACTTTAAAATCTATTTTCAATTGACCATTTGGTTCAATTGGTAATATTATTCTGGGATTATTACAAGATATTGCACGACTGAAATAAAGAGATCTTTAGTTCAGTCGTGCCCTACCTAAATAGCGAATGAACCGAACATCTTCGGTTTGTGCTTGCTCTTTTTTTATATATTATTCATATCCACGAATAGTATGGTTGAATAATTAATCAGACAATGTAGTTTTGTCTTTTGATGATGGTATTACTATAGATTTTGGTGTATTCCCTATACATATGTACCTATATATCAAGAAAATCTACAAATGATGAGGTCCACGCAAGAAGTCCCTAAATGTTTTTAACATTTTGCCATTTAAAGGTTTATGTTTATAGTCTATACAGAAAACTAGGTGAATAGTTATAAAAAATATGTTTCTCAATATTTCGATGTATGTATGCAGGGTCGGACTGGTCCGGTCGGCAATTGTCGACGGGGCCAAACACTTTTGGGGGCCAAAAACAGCAAACTTAAACAATGCTTTTTACACTTTCCCTTTGCAGGAAATTCTTTTTCATTAACGAAGCCAAAAATATTTTTCTGGCCCCCGGGCGCCAACTAGTACAAGTGGTTTACTTTTTACTAGTGTATCTAACGTTTCGTAAGAAGCTGGAAGCTGTATATTCGGCACTAGTAGCGCCATCCATCCTAGCGAGATTACCAGTCGCGCGTTTCTCGGTTCTGTAAGTAAATTAGATCCCGCCACCCCAGGAGTTTTTTTTTTTTTTTCGATGAAATAACTATTGGTCATTTTGGACCACCTGATGTGTATGGTATCATGTGGACTTCGTTCGTCTCTGTCAATGAGTGGTGTGCTAGACGATTGTGTGCGTATTAATAGTTATTTATGTACCAGGGGGAGTAAAGTGAGTATTTACGCCCGGCATGAATTCATGCAGGTGACTAAAACACACTTTACTCCCGAGATGCATACAAAATTTTGTCCAAAAAAAAAAATGAAATATAACTAAATAGTAATTTGCCAAGAAGCTTTTGCATCTTATTCCGAATTTATCTAAGTATCCTTGTATTTAATTGTATGTTTAATACTATTTTTTATTTGTTTGACATTTAGATTATTAAATATTACTAATTACCAAATATTATGACCTGTGAAAATTAACCTACTAATATTAATTTTAATTTGAAATAAGTTACATTTTATGGATTAGGTGTATACCTATATGTTTAATTCTTGTTTTTTGTTCTCTCTACCATTTAGTCGACATAATAAAAATGTTGACGTTAATTTGAAATAAGTTACATTTTATGGTTTATATGTCTGATTATTATTTTTTTGTTCTTTCTACTATTAAAAGTTTGACATAATAAAAATATTGATGTTACATTATGTTCGTACTATTCATTGGTTTCCATAGCGACTTTAAATCCCATGGGAATAACCGCTTGTTTTACTCCCTGTTTTGAGGCAGTAAAATACTGTTTTATTCCCGTTCGTGAAAAACACTACAAAAATAAATACTTACAGATAATAATTAATAGTTAGTGATGAATTAAGTTTATAATTTATGTTGTGCATTATTTAAAATTTGAAAATATCAAATAAGGAATGAGGTTCTAGGTTAAAAAATAGCGTATTGTTCTAGCTCTATGATACATTATTTGTATTATACTTTTTGTACCCTGTACTTACAATGTACAAATTCAACTATTTTTCATTTTTGAATTATTGCTCCTTTCGATATTTACATTTATGTTCGAATTTATCACATATAATAATAAACAATAAAAAAAATACATTAATTTTTCTTTTGTTTACTTTAAGTACAAGATTTCTTTGTATCCTAAAACCGGTTGATCTTTTTTGGGGGGAGGGGGTATGTTGCATTACAACTGTTGCCTATGGGGCCAGTCCAACTCTGTATGTACGTTTTTTATACCGCAATTTTGACCGATTTTCTGGACGGAACGATTACCAAGTAGCAAATGGCAGCCTTTGTTCAAAAACTCACGAAAGTCACTTAGGGACTTTTTGCATGGAGCCATTCAAGTGCTGATTATCAATATTATTTGTTAATTATACGTCGCAACACATTGCAACATTATACGGCGCCCCAATATGTAGTAACTTTAATGTTTTGTTCTTGTTATTTCAGCATGACAAGGAAACAAAATTAATTAATTTAATTACTAATAGCACAAATAATACAAATATATATTATTTTCTTCTTGAGAATCTGCCGTTTTCGTATTTGGAAAAGTATTTGATGATTCTACTCATTATCTAGTATTATCTTATTTCAGAGAGAATATAATTTATTTGAGAAACGACAATGAAATAATTGACTAAGACGGCGTAATAATCAAACATTTAAGAATTCAAAGTATTCCTTAACGACATTTTTTTAAAATTCAGGTCATTAACCAAAAAACTGTATCAATTACTGAATAGTCCAAATATTCTGAATTTTAAAAATTTTTATGCAAATATATACATACCTATCTACATAAAAATGAGCTGCATATTTATATTTTATAATAACGTTTTTTTGGCGTTTCTTTTCGTTTTTACTGGTTATATCAGTGGGTTAATCTACTGGCGGCGTCAGTGGTATTACTTATTGAATTATATTTCGCCTTGCCGAAGGTATTACTACTTAATGTCAACAGTCGAATTGGCAACAGATGAAAAGTTTTAATTTAAATCAATCGGTTGTGTACTCTGTAAGCACCGTAAGTAAGTCTCCAATTATGTTGATACAATACAATGTCTTTAAATTAAGAAAATGCTTTTGCAACCAGTTACAAAGTAAAATTAAATTTGACGGTAATGGAGTTTTAACTTGTTCGGGGCAAAGTTGGAATAAGTTGCCAGAAAGGAAATTGCTTGCGTCTCGTTACTCTCTTTGGTACAGTGACGGCCAGTTAAAGGAAGAAACAAAGTAGTGTCGATAAAAATTTGTAGTTGAATATTAATCGTGTAAAAATTTAAAACTAGCAAAAAACAATTGCACATTGCAATACCGAAAATTTATTTAAAAAATTTAAAATGATACAATATTATATACAGGATTCCCCGTATATGGGATGTGGCTAAGTCTCATAATGAATCATTTTCAAGCTTACCCGAATAAAGTCTAGCAAAAGTTAATTTAATTAGTTTTATTGTCTATAGCTATTTATTTGTGGCATCCATAATGTTTATTCTCATCTTCTTTGGACATTAAGCCCCTATCCTATAAATTTACTCTGCGATTCCGTTAATTAGTTTTATAACAAACCTATGCTTTTTTAAACTTAACTTCTTATCACTGCATTAAAAATAGTTACAAGTGTTTACAAAATAGTAAAATAAATGTTAACATGGCCGTTTCAAGGCCCAAATTATATCTGATTGTATAAATAGAAAAAAATAACTTTGGAAAGTTTGTGATTTAATGTTGTGCTCAGACCAATATAACTGTTTGTTTAGCGTTATACCCAAAAACCTCGCGATTCAGACTCAAATCAAAAGTAATATGATGAGTATTCTGAACGTTTAGACAACTTATTAGCGACAAACTAATCTAAAACATTATTTGAAATACCTTCTGTTCCTAATTTTAAGTGGTCGATATTGTGGTCATCTATTAATATACAAGTATCACCTGCAAATCGTTTACATCTATCAGATACAGAATTGGACTCAATATAGAGCCTTGTGGTACACCACATTTAATAAGTCCTTTAGGTGAACGCACTTTTGTTATATTATCGTGTTGATTATCCATAATTTCAACTATATCATTCAAAAATATAGGATTCAAAGTAATTGTGACAATTTCTCCGACTGCATAATACTGCAAATTATCATGTAGTATACGATGATTCTCTGTATCAAAAACTTTAGAAAGGTCACATAAAACACAAAAAGGAAGTCTATTTTAGATTCTATTGGGCTATATTTTCTGGAACCATATTGAAAGTCATCCTTATTCGATTATTTGATCCTTAACAAAATTCTCCAAAATATTTCCAACTGATGAACTTAATGATATGCCCGATAAATTGTTAATATCAGTTTTGTCCACTTTTTATAGAGTAGGTATGGTGAAATTTCATTTCACTATACCTACTCTATAAAAAACTTACGTACTTTTAAGTTATCTGGAGATCCACTATCCACTGTTAGTCAAAGACAAATTAAATAAATAAGTAAAATTTTGTCTTAATAACTCGAAGTAAGTTTTAAATATAGTTATGGGCACATCATCATATCCAACAGAATATTTAGTCGTAAAGCTTCGTACTTTCTCAACTATATGTGCCGCAGTTATTGATGTAAAAGCAAATGAATTTATACTGCTAAAATTAACATTATCTAAATAGCTGTTTGAATCAATTCTAAGTTTTGCTAAATTTATATTTCCAATATTAATAAGGAATTTCATAAATTCAATCGAAATGTCTGCTGCATTTTTGGCTAAATTGCCATCCACATTAATTTATATTATTTCACTACCAGTATAATTTACAATTTAGTTTTTGAAATAATTTTGTTTAGCTACTCGTATTATATTTTTAAAAATGATGATCACTTATTTGCATAAGAAGTCAGGGTGTTTGTTAGATTTAACACTATTATATGGTAATGTACTATTAAAACTTGGATTGTAAGAAATAATTAAAGCATCATTAACCTGTGAAATACTTGTACCCTAACCTAACCTAACCTGTGAAATACTTGTATAAATATTTCTGTTCTATACTTTGTTGCAAATCTGTAAATTTATTATTAAAAATAAATAATTCAGACTTTTTTTGTCATTGACCCACGGCCAGATTCTAATTTGTTACGTATACTACCTATGTGTAATACAAATAAATATAGTTTAAAAAAACTAAAAAACACGCTTTTAAAGCACATCAAACTAAAAAGTGAAAAATAATTATTAATATAAACTGAAAACAATAATGAACGAAAAATACTAGTATTATTGTGAAAAAAGCGTGGGGTGCTCGATATACGAAAAATATTGCACAAAGCACCCCACGCTTTTTTCACAATAATACTAGTATTTTTCGTTCATTATTGTTTTCAGTTTATATTAATAATTATTTTTCACTTTTTAGTTTGATGTGCTTTAAAAGCGTGTTTTTTAGTTTTTTTTAAACTATATTTATTTTTAACTTTTTTAGTTTGATGTGCTATGAAAGCGTGTTTTTTAGTTGTTTTAAACTATATTTATATTGCTTATTGATGCTGATATTATAACATATTACGATCCAACAGATATTTCTGAAAAAAAAAAATATTTTTTTATTTCAGCCGTGAGGTTCGGACTCACGCCGGAGGAGTCAGTCGTTTCGCGTCGACTGCCTTAACCCACTCGACCACCGAGCTAATTAACAATTACTGAATCTACTCACATATTAAGCCTTTGCTTTCACGCAGGGATACGTGAGGAAAGGATTGGCGATCCTGATCAGGATAATGATATAAACTTATCAAATTATTGTATTGTTACCGGTTCTTCGTAAGTGTACAAAGTTTCAATTAAATCTGTCCGTTTAAAGTGGGTCAAAATCGAGTCCAAAGAGTTGGTTACAAACAAACAAGCAAACAAACAAACAAACAAGCAAACATACAGGTGAAGCTAATAAAAGCGTGTTAAAAAAAGGATAATTTAGAACACTACGAGAGGATAAAGATGGGACATAAGCTTCTCCTTCAGGGGCTGATTGGGGCATTTTATCACTTTACACAAACAGTAACCACGGATAATTGAGTTGAAAAACAATAGGACGAGCATATAGGTGACAAAGCTAAACCTACTAATATTGATATTTGTTTGTTTTATGAAAAGGATTAGATAATCCTTGACGCTTTTTATTATTTAATAAGAAATGTAACAAGTTAAAGAGAGTCTCTATTTTAAATTTTATTAAGTTGTTATATAATTCCCTTGTTTCTTGAATATATTTTTGGCAATTAAAGAAAATGTCATCTAGATTCATAAGATTTGAATAGTAATATATGTTTAGTCTTTGGACAGCTTCAGATGTTCTCATAATTTATTGATGGATTTTCTACAGAAATCAATTTCTGTAGAAATCAACAAATTCTCATATGTTCCCAGAAATAGAGATATTGGATTTAGGTCAGGTGAACAGGGAGATCAAGGTAAGGGACACCAATATTACTAATAATCTCTGAATTTTCATTACTTATTCAGAACTTGATACTTTTAATTTATATAAAATCTTGATATAAAAAGCAAACATTTAAAATTGTATGTTAGAATAAATTTTACATGAAAATAAAAACGACTGATGATTTTTAGTAATTCATATTTTCAATAAATTTTTTTTATATTAATAAAAATACGTATATATTAACTCACTTAGGGACACACGGTATATATAATCATAATAATTATACGTTAAGTTCAATAACCCATGTTATTCTAGTTGTAGGTAGACACATTAAATATTTTAATTTTTTGCTTTAACAAGGTCGTATTTAATTAGTTAGGAGTTAGCTCATAGAAGTCAAAGAACAAACAATAATAATGAAATATATATTATAAACAAAGGAAATTTAATAACATTATCAAGTCAATCACTTAGAACCTCAATAGAAATTGAATGATGAAATGACTCTTTCTCTATAAATTAACAGAATTATTTAAAACATACTGTTAAACATTTTATAGGTTCTGTAACAATGGTATAACTGGTGTTATAGTGACGATAAAAATCAATTGGCTTCATTTCCAGATGAAAGAAGCTATTTACTAATAGGTTTTCTCTAAAAAAAAAAAAAGTTCAACAACAGTCATCAAGGGACAAAGCTGATGAGTTTGCTGTTGTTGACTCGGAAATAACCGCATTTAACTCTGGTGACAGAAGTAATCGACATCGCATTGCAACAGGAATTCTTAAATTTTTCGTGCAAATAAAAGAGCAGCTCATTCCTTTCCACGCTGCAAAAGTGTTGGATGCAGTTCAATAAAACAGATTTTTGAAAAGGGTTGAACTAAAACTGAAATTTCGCAAATACCAGAACACTCGGTAATATATTTGCGAGGCGTTTCACGAACCAAGTTTGCTTCATTTAAAGATTAATGAATCTATTTTAATTATCTCCAGATGACGCCAACTTGGTTGGCGAGGTTCTATTTTAGCGTCAGTAAAAAAGGAAGAAATTGATATAGATACAAAGACAAAAATGTATCAGACAAGTTGCTGGCGAAATTGCATTATATTAAAATTATCCTCGATATGGTCCGATTGTTCGATTTTGTTGCGCTTTTAAGCTGGGGCCGGGGCTATATTGAATTTTAGTTGGCCGAGAGTAATATTAAACTTTGTAACTCTGGTCCTCAATGTGGAATTAAACTGGTTTTAATAATTCATGTTCAAAGTCAACGAATCTCTCCTTTGTGAACGATTCTACATGAACTTAAATTACCGTATCTAAAAAGACGCCTGACCCACTTTAAGAGAAATAGTCTGCTTTCAAATAATTCCACCAACTAAAGTGGATTTAATTAAATAATCCTGAGCACGTCAACTGTTTGTGTTTGTTGTGAAATCTGCTTATTTATATAAGCTAATGCGTTATGTAACCGGCAATTCAGGATTGTTTATTTAGTAATTAATTAACATTTTAAATAAATTACGCTTAAATCAATTTAAACGCTAAAAACATAGGCAATTTTTACTAGTTTTCATTAAAAAACAACACCAT
This sequence comes from Rhamnusium bicolor, assembly GCA_029963845.1. Lineage (NCBI taxonomy): Eukaryota > Metazoa > Arthropoda > Insecta > Coleoptera > Cerambycidae > Rhamnusium > Rhamnusium bicolor. Next base: position 11,365 of record JANEYF010004769.1, on the reverse strand, counting down.
GAAATTATTTTAACGGTGTAATTAAAAAAATTTCTATTATGTGCATATATAGGAAATTACATACAGAAATGCTAATTGACATAACTTAATTATGGTGTCGTATCTAGAACGATCCAAGCAGGCAGGAATGCATATCCAAAGGCAGGCTGCTTTTGGGATTAATGATAGTGAATATGTTTCCAAAAAATGGAATTATTTACGCCCTGAGATGCTTGACACACTGGCTCATACGTTTACAATAAGATTAATCTAGTTTACTTAAACCGGATCAAACAAAATAGCATAAAACTATTTAAAACAGTTTTTAGTTTATCAAAATCGGGTTGGTAGTATGAGGGACAGTGGCGCGTCCTTCCACTCAGACGCCCCACAGAGGGCCAGAAAATTCGAAAAGCGGCCAAAAATTGATATTTATAAAAGTAATAGCATCGTTAACAGAATTTGCGGGTACTTAGAAAAATTGATAATGCATGTTTTCCCCGAATTCCGAGCAGGTAGAAGGTATTTTCGTTGTTACCTGCTTCCAAACACAGACTTTCTTGTAACGTCCGTACAGATACAAGCGTTCGTTCATTATATTGCCAACTCTCTGTGTTATAAAGCGTTTGAATCAAAAGTTTAATTGTACAGAAAACTTCCTCAAGGTATGTATTTTCATGTTATATATACATATGAGACAAACTTAAATGAGTCTATACATATAGATAAAATAAGTATGTAGTTGAATTTATTCAAGATTTTATGTTATAATTTAAATTTATGTTGAGCCATACAAATTTCCAGGCCAGATCCGGCTTGAACTAAATAACTAAAAGATAGCCTGAACATTTCCTAATAACACACTAAAATTTGATAGGCGCGTTCAAGTGCCTTTTTAAGATATTTCGATTTTGCTTAGGTTCTTGAATATACACAAACCGTAACGAACGCATGCATTCTGAAACCGTAACTGCATATTTTATTTTATAATTTAAGATGTAAAATCTACTGATTTCTATTCCATTTTTACGTTATTTTATCTGACTTGACAGAAAATCAAGTTAGCCTATAACTAATGCCGGTTCTGGTCTTTACTTTAGTTTTGTCCTCAGATTTATTTTTATTATCTTCTGTAGTGGTACCAATTTCTTTAGTGAAAATGGTGACCAGAAGGCAACTTTTTGACGTCTTGTATGAAAAGGATGGTTTAGGTCGTTCAAATCGAACGGAGCATCTATTCAATTATTTGGTGGGACACTATAAAATCGAGAGTGATGAAGACGCCATGTTAAAATTAAAGAATATCAAATCAAAGTTTTGCAGCGCGCCGTTTATTTGAAGCTTGCTCAATGCACAAACGAATAGATTTTTGGAGAAAAATAAGGAGTGGTTAAGTGTTCAATTTGTATTTGAACAAACACAAGAAGAAATTGATCCGGATGCTGAGCCATAACCAGGAACCTCATCTGGAGGTGAGAGGAGCCTTGTGGTCGTCTAGCTTTAGATTTTTTGTGAGCAGTGAAAGAACCAAACGTCGAAAGACTGCAACACTGTCATTGACGTTCGAAAGCGAGGAGTTAGCTTCGGCTGTAGAAAAAAATTTAAGAACGAAGGAAAAGAGGCTGCCGCAAAACTTGTCTCGGAAGTAATTTTGACCACTCCGACACGAGCCAGTAAAATGAGGAAAGCTTGGCAAGAGTCAAAAGTTAAAAGAAATAATTCCACTAACCCCAGACTTTGTCAGCTTTGTCAGTAATGATTGAAGCGAAAGATTGCAAACACTCCTATCTTGTTCATAGACAGATAGCAAAAGAACATTTTGCCTATATCTATCCCTCCTATCACAAGCTTCGGGAAGCAAAATTACGTTGTTATCCCCGAAAAGAAGGGCAAATTGTAACCGAATCGTCTGCAGAAATTTTATTACAAGATCTCTTGGATCATATAGTAAAACGGATACTAGAATTGCAGAAACAGGTTCTTCTTTCATTATCAAGTGATCGTCTGATGAATTTGAAATTGGTGACAAAATGGGGAAGCGATGGAAGCACAGGTCACTCACAATACAAACAAATGTTCGCCGAGGTTGGTCTTGGTGATGCCGATTTGTTTCTAACGTCCCGCGGCGTCCGCGCGTCTATAGTGCCATTACAACTGTATGCGGAGCAACCTGGGAAAGATAAAATGATTGTGTGGCAAAATCCCCGTCCATCGTCAACTTGATTTTGTAGACCTGTACGCTTCCAATTCAAGAAAGAAACGAAAGAACTGACGGTATGTTAGGTAATGAAGAAATTGCAGTTTCTCATGTTTGTGTGAAGACGATGATAAACGGCAAAGTGTGTAATGCAATTACGGAAACAGCTACTTCACAAACATGCTATATATGTAAAGCAACTCCCAAAGATATGAATGCCATCGAAAAAGTTTTAAAAAGAACAGTTGTCCAAGAAAATTTGGATGGATCAGGTTTCTTGAATATTTGCTGCACATTTCGTACAGATTAGAACTTAAAGTTTGGCAAATTCGAGGAACGTAAAATAAAGCAGTTTTCGAAAACAAGAAACGTACCATACAACAGAACATCAAAGATAGAATAGGATTGCTCGTGGATATACCTAAGAGTGGAGGTAGCGGAACCACTAATGACGGCAACACGGCTCGACGATTTTTTGCCAACACTTCACTTTCCAGTGAAATTACGGGCATAAATGAAGTTATTATGCGATTTGGTGTGATATTACGCACTTTATCTTGTGGTTATGCAATCGATGTGAGAGCGTTTGAAGAATATGCTTTGGAAACCGCAAAATTGTACGTCGCTAAATATCCGTGGTATTATATTCCCGCTAGCGATTATAAAATATTACCTACTTCATGGAGCCATAATAATCAAAGAAGCTATTGTACCTATCGGTCAATTGTTAGAAGAGACCCAAGAATCAAGAAATAAAGATCTAAAAAGTTTTAGAGAGAAACGCACTCGAAAAATTTCCCGTACAACAGAAAACCAAGGTTTGCTGAACAGACTCCTTATAACTTCAGATCCAGTAATTTCATCTTAGCGGCAATGCCCACCACGAAAATATTCGAATATATCTCCTGAAGTTATTTCATTATAAGATACACCCTCGCTAGAATCAACGGAATCAGAATCTCTTAGAGTTCCACAGTCTGAGACGCGAAGCAGCGAAATTTCTTCATCCGACGAGGAAGACGAGGACGCCAGTGACAGATTTTTAGTATTAATCTTAATATTAATTATACAGTATTTAGTAATAGGAAACGTATTTTATTGGGATTCAGTTATTTTTGTTAGTAATATCTTTGTTCATTCTAGTAAATTCAGTTAACAACCTTATAACCCCCTAAAAGTTACCCCCGGTTAATATAATTTTTTTCAAAAACAAATTAGGTATCCTCTTCTTGGTAAAAGTTTAAAATTTGGAGGGGAATGAAAAATAATAACGCTGAAAATTTTTTTGCTAATTATTATTTACTAACTTTTACAAAACGTATCACAGATAAGTATAACACATATTTTTTTAAACAATTATTTTCTCGGCTATTTGCCAAAACGCTGAAACTTGGATTACAAAAAAGATAATATGCACATTATGTTCAGTACGACTGACTCAATAATGTTATTTTTAATTTCAACTATTCTGCTCAGTAAAACCAAAAATAAATAAAACAAAAGTACTCACCAGTGGAACAATCACTTTAAAAAACTTTCAAACATCCACTGACGCGTGTTTCTGCTTTTAGCTTTATCAAAGTGGCTCATTGAAAGGATTTAAAGCAACTAACATTTGTAAACCCTAATGTAAAAAATATTAATGGCCTCAGAGAACAGAACAATTGAAATTATATAGTGGAAATTAGTTACTAAATTAGACCTTTCAAATGTCAAATTGTTAAAATTTATCCTTACCCCATTTTATGAGGCCAAATGTGTAAAATCTTTCAGTTTACATCAGCTTTATTTAAGTACTTGGATAATATATTTTATTCCCTTGATATAGTAGACATGATTTATATTCTTTCATCAAGAATATATTTTTACTTTCTTATATATAAGGAAGTATAGTAATCGTGATTTTTTTCGACCTCGAGATTTTGATTGATATATACGTTTTGAACCCTCCTGAATCCATTTTGACTATTTTCCGAATGATGTCTGTGTGTGCGCGATAACTCAAAAAATACTAATGGGAGACTTCCCAAATTTGGCAATTAAGGTTTTAGGTGACACATTAAATTTGGTGAATGTGGTACCACCAGAAGTGACATAATGATTGAAAGAAAAAAGGTACAATTTCGGGAAAAACATTTTAAAAATTTTATTGCATTTCTAGACGAATCTCGATGAATTATAATGAAAAAAACATAACTTTATGAAAAAAAAAACTGTCCCCATGTCTGTAGTGTCGCGATAGCAGCCACAATTTTTGAGATAAAGCTTTCAAATTTGGTACACTTGTTCTAAAGGCCAAAAGCATGAAAAAATTCGGTGATGAGCAAAATTGGCCAGCTGAAAGAGGGTCCACTGGACCCAAACTTTTTTTGTATTGGACTTTACACACACATCCACAGACACACACATACACATGAACCGACAGACATCATTCGGAAAATAGTCAGAATGGATTCAGGACGGTTCAAAACGTATATATCAATCAAAATATAGAGCTTGAAGAAAACCACTAACAGTCATCTTAAAAAAATGCTATACGATTTTGCAACAACTTAAGAGAACTTGCATGTTAATCAAAATTCGAATACACATTTTTGACACATGAAAGTGATTGTTATTATCAAAGAGATAATAATCTTCGTTAAGAGAACAAATAGTAACTACTATTATGTAAACGAAAATTTATACTTTTTCCACTAAATATTTGGATTTTTCCAGAGTATTATCATCTGATCACATAATTTTATTTACCTCTTAAGAGGCCTACACATCCTGAAATGTTGTGATGCGCGCATCAACCCAGGTTTCATGAACCTGGTTGCCCTCACATTATTGCGATACACCGATGCCGATGTACACACACTGCAACTTGTACCATGAAACCTGAGGCGTCGATGAGTGAATAGCAACATGTTTCAGTGTGTATAGTGTGTATAATGTATTTCTTAGGCCGAAAAAATACTTTATTATATAAAATTCTACTGCTCAATAATTTTAAGAAAAGCTATGCTTTCATTGTACCTGTTTGATTAAGATTCCCAAACATGATTTTATTCTGTTAATTTAAAAAATTCAGTTTTATTTGTTCAAGCATGTAAAAAGTCATAAATCATAATATTGAGAGTACCTACTCGTATATGGAAAGTTGTTCGATCAAAAATGATTTATGATTCACATATATTTGACATTCAAAAACACTTTTTAATTAATACTTAATTACAGACGAAGCAACTCAAGCAAAACTTAATTTTTTGCAATTATAAATCGGTCTGTGGGTGGATAAATTAATATACATTCACTAATATTGTTAAGGCTAAATCGATTTGTCATTTTGTTGTAAAACAAAGCCTTGTTTGTAACATGCATGACTACTTCCAATTAAATTTTTAAAAACACAGTACTATTAGATTAGAAAAACGTATAGCGGCAATATAGATGTTAAATGTGGGTGCTGTGAAAACGAATCCTTAAATCTTTATAGGACATATTTAGATAATCACACAAAAGATATGTTCCTATATTACAATTTAAAATAAACATGTTTTATATTATCACTTAAATTTTTGTAACGTAGGTAGGTTGATCCCATATGAGTAATTGTTCATGATAAATCAAAAAGAAAAATTCTCATAAAATTCCTTTATTACTGTGACCGGTTTCGTGAACAAATTAATTACTTCACATCATCAGACACAGGATTTATTTATTTATAAAAATTCCTGTGTCTGATGATGTGAAGTAATTAATTTGTTCACGAAACCGGTCACAGTAATAAAGGAATTTTATGAGAATTTTTCTTTTTGATTTATCACTTAAATTTTTTTTTTAAAGATATATAATCTTGTTTTGTTCAAAGTACAACTTTTTTAGAAAGGATATTTTTGTAGTTTATATTCATGCTCTCAGTTAAAACAAATTTCTGTGGTCAAGCATTAGTAAATTTCCTTTTTTCCTAACTATGATTCTTCACAAATATTTTATGAAATCAAAAAAAATCAAAAATATTTTGCGAAAATTCCAATATTTTGGGAAAACATGATTTTCCAAAAATTTCAACAGAATAAAAATTAATTAAATTAATAATAAATATAAACATTTTGCACAACTGCATATTAAAACATTTGACACTAGTTTTAAGGTCTAGTTCAAGATCGTTTGAATAACATTGGTAGGAATTAAAAAAAAAACATAAAACTGTAACTGTTTAGGCGTAGCTGGTTAAGAAATACTACAAAAGAAATCAGAATTTAATCTTTTTTTCATAACTAATTTCATTCTTTTTCAATGTAACAAACATTGCTGATCTGATTAATTAAGTAATTTGTATATCGGGTATACAGGAGTAAACAATTCTTGAGTTCTCGAATTTACTGTTTCTTTTTTTAATTAAACTATTGTAGATGTTTCGCTTTTATCATTTTCAGGTTTATATTCAAGAGAACCTTACTTAAAACCAGTTAACAAAATGGAAATAAATTCTTACCTTAGTTTAAACTAGAGTTGATAAAATTACCGGTAATTTATTTTTAGTTACCTTACCGGTAATATTACCGGTAACATTTGATTTGATGTTACCCATCATTATTATAATTTTACAAAAAATATATTCGAAATAAAACAAAATTGTAAATATCACATCAAAACAATGAATACTAAATAGTAAACCATGTAAACACATAAAAATACAATCCTATTAAACAAATATAAACTCTACAGACAAAGTAAAGTCTTTAGTATCGTCTAATTGTTTTCGTGATCCAACAGATTCAAATTACATTTTATTACTAGTTTGCTTCTCTTTTCAACAGAGAGTTTTCTTTCTTTTTCGTTTTTTAATTTTATTATTTCAAAATGTTTCACTATCTTTGTGACATTACTGACATATGCTTGTTTACAATAAAAACAAGTGGCTTGATTTTTTTTATTTTTAAATTCCTTTTTAAAATACTCCCATATTTATATCAGAAATAGAAAACGGCACAGAACATGTTAGTTAAATTTTAGGTTATGTTTAATAAATGTCAACTGCACTGCCCGTATATTAATTGGCGGGAAGATTACCTGGTGGTAACTTATGAATGTTACCTTACCGGTAAGATAGGAAACTTTCCGTAAGTTACCGAGGTTATGTTACCAGCTCTCAACTCTAGATTAAAGACAACAAATTAAAACGGTTTGACGTCATTTCACAAAAAAAAAAAACCAAAATATTTATAAAAAACACTTCTACATATAAACATAAATAAGCGTATTTATTTGACCCACTATCTGAATATTATTTAAAATGAGACAATTGGTTTCGTTTTTGGTCAATGACTGAAAACATTTCAGAGCAATTTACACTTTAAAGTTGATTATCTGGTGAAAATGCAGCCTTAAATAATCGACATCCAACCAGACACTATAAACAAATAATGCAAATTAAAATATCAATATGATTCTTTTTTATTATTATTAGTTAGATGTTTTTCTACTGTGTATTTATTTCTTTAACTTTCTTTCAAGTGTATTACTGTATACCGTATGGGGACTGTAAGAATGGTAAATGGGAAAACCCAAATGTGTGGAACAAGGACAGATTGCTCTCATTATCATACGTTGGAAAAGGACAGAGACCAGAGGCTAATAAGTAAATAGGCATTTTTACAATTCTTATTATTAACAAACGCATAAAGTCAAGAAGATTACAGCTTCACTGAACGTCGAAAGCATGAATAAACACGGTGGGTAAGAATATCGCCAGCTTTTGTTTATGGATTCCTGTTACCACTAATTCAAATTTCGTTATTTACTATAAGCCTCTGTACTTTTCTAACATGCGTATGAGATGAGAGCAATCTGTCCTTGTTCTACACATCTGGTTTCCCCATTTACCATTCTTACGGTCCCCATACGGTATGGATGAATAAAGTCTGAAAATTTAAGACTTTTTTACTTGTGGAAATATACACGGACCAGACCAGATAATTTATATATTTGGTATGTAATTACTCATTTTTGTAATAAAAATAATCATCTAATTTACTTTCAAAATGCTAAAAATTATTATCATTCCGGTAATTTATATTTATTAAAATGGACTCTTATCGACAATTTTAATATCAGATGTTATCTTGGAACAAACCCAATGGAGAAACAAAATTAATTCGGTCACCTGCCTAAAATAATTTATTTATCAGTAGCAATGACCGTAATATAAGTGCGTTTTTATACAAAATGGAACATAATTATATTATTATTCATTGAGAGCCGTGAAGAGGTCGTACTTCACCTGTCAAGTATATTGTTTTAGACATGCAGCTAATTAGATATCCTGTAAGATTCCATCCTACTCATTAATAAATACAATTAAGGACATAAATTAATAAATTTGACTCCAGAGAAGAATCTAAAAACACGTTTGTTGCGAACGTTGAATAATCTGACGCTCTGGAAATAACGCCAGTTTTACAGAATGACTGTAAAAGTGATACTGAAAATATGTCCTATGGCTGAACTTTATATAAAAAAGAAATATTGTCTGCATGTCGGTAAGGTTACAGATCAACCAAATCAACGGTAACATCATGCACATGTTTTAGAAAATATATTAATAGTTACACGAAGACAAATTTATATTTATATTTGCTAAAAAAACATTATATACCAAAACACACATTATACGAGTACTATTCCTTTGAAATAAAGTCACGGGCGCAGACGTTCATTTCTACATAATAAATGAAGAAGTTCCTAACATATCAAATAATTTTATTTGGTTCTAGCAATATGGAGCACCATTACATTGTTTGCGTGCAGTACTTGAATATTTGGATGATTCTTACCCAGAGAAATATATTGGTAGGCGAGAACCAATAGTGGCCTGCAAGATCTCCGGATTTACCACCATTAGAATTTTTCTTCTGGTATTACTTGAAAACAAATGTAAGGAAAAAAGACAACGAACTTAGAAGAGCTAAAGAAACCGTGTATAATGTTTTTTAGCTTGATTATTAAAAGGGCGCTAATGGATAATTGACAATATTATTTAGTTTATTTTTCAGATTTTGATGTTCCCCCTTTATGCATTTGGTGATTTTATGTTGTCATACTTAAGAACATATACACATAAGCATGCACGCGTTCATAATTATTTTATTCCCGTTCATACAATAAAGAGTATAAAAATTTACATACATTATGATCTACTAATAATTTTTGAAATTAGCAATGGCAAATTAATATGACTATTTATAGCGTGTACACATAAATTAGAAAATCTTGTAACCGATAATGCACACGAAAAATGTGTTATTTCCACATTTAAAATAAAGGATATATACTAAAAACTATACATAAATACACATTCCATTATGGCATGTCATTTTAACAATCTGTGTTTATATACACTATCATCGGTATGGTCGTTTTTAACGTCTGTGGTCCCATTTAGATAAGTGTGTAATGCAAAATCTTCATTAACATACAAATTAGTTCTCTCATACGAGCGTGTTGAATGCTTTAATATGATTACATTTTTAACGACACAATATTTAAATTCTCCTAATGCGACTCTGCTTTTAACAGGTGCACATTAAAAGTACTTTACATTCTGCCTGTTCAGTGGCAAAACATATAAATAAACAAATAGTACATAAAACACTACAGCTTTTATTCATTTACATAACAGGTTTAACACTATTTATTTATTTAACTTACAATCATTTTTGTGATTGCAGAACAGAATTTGAACATCCCACTTCTGACCTAAAATCTTTTTTACATCAACTTTTTTTTCCTGTATTTTATTAGTTAAAGTATGTTTCATTTTATGCGCGTTGTAAGTGCATTAAACGAAATGTTAAAAAAAATTGAATGACGGATTGGTGGTGTGACGGAGAGTGGCACATAAAACTATGAGTTTCGTGTACATGCGATGTGAGCATGTTATAGACCCCTACTCCACAATAAGGTGGGGGTTCAGCAAAATTTACAGGTTAGTGGTGCCAGATAGATACAAAAACTCTAACTAAATTTAAAATCCGAATTTAAATGTGCTACACCAACACTACAGACCAGAAGAACAATTTAATAACTAGGTAGGACATAGAGTAATCACAGATTCAATAAATAATTATAAGAATATAAGAACGTATAATAAAAAAAATGCAATTAGGTTTTTTACTTATCTGCATTCTAATGTAATATTTCGTATCAATCCTGAAGATTGTTATAGCACTCTAGAATGTTAGTTTGTGGAATGAATAAAGAAAAATAAGTTTTGCTTAAAATGTGGCCTTGGTGTTTGAAAACTTAATAAACAGAAAATAGTGTAACAATGTATTATGCATTGATTTAAAAATATATAGTACTAACTTTTTCTGTTCTGTGGTACTAAGGGCGAAAACACAACACAGCGGTGCGACGTCGCATCGCAAAAACGACGTCGCACGGCGATGCGATGCGATGACGCAACGTTAAGACTTCATCGCCACGGCATCGCAGAGAAGACGGTTCTAGTGAGATGTGGACCGCACAATACGTGTCCTACGGCTGTTGCAGGCCACAACACTGCGGTGCGACGACGCATCGCAAAAACGAAGTCGCACCGCAATGCGATGCGATGAACGTTCATTGCACGGACATAGAAGACCTATACCAGAAGCGACACGTTTGATGTATGTATGGCGTGTTATAATTAAATATAAAAACCAAATAATGTACCAAATCTTGTACACACGAAACCTGTTGGCACAGCGGACTAAGTCGCGTATAAAAGACCACCAGACTTCCTTGATTTGCGCGTGCGTTGCTTGAGAAAATCATTCCCGAACTCATAAATAAAAACACAACACTGCGGTGCGATGTCGCATCGCGAAATCAACGACGTCGTGAAAATATGCGATGCGTCGTCGCACCCATGCAGTGTTGTGGTTTCGCCCAGGATTTGTATTAAGCGACGTCGCATCGCAAATTTCTACGACGTCGTTGATTTCTGCGATACGACGTCGTACCGCTATGTTGTGTTTTCGCCCTAATGTCTCAATATTGGCGGTGGTGTAAGAACTAAGTTCCTAAAAAATTATCGAAATCTATGTATATTAAGCAATACCTATTAGGCTATTGCACTTTTTATGTCTAATTGTATTTGTTTATATTACACCATTTTTAAATTATGGTCTGGTCTACTTCTTTATATGAATAAGGTGC
>JANEYF010004767.1:0-95151 GCA_029963845.1 Rhamnusium bicolor | reverse complement strand
GAATCTACGAGCAGAGGTGTTTGTGTGGATAGCAAACACGTAACAATATTAATCAAAAAATTATTTTTTTCTGTGATATTTAAAAGTACAGTGTGTCCTGGATTACTGCCCAGAAAGGAAAAATTTTTATTTTTTACTTAGGACAGTTACTCTGCAAAAACTTTTGCTTGTCTAAAAAATGATATTCGCGTAGAGATTTTTGATATCCGATATACAGGTTCCATAAAAATTATGAAAACTAAAAATAGAGAACTGATTTTTAACTTTAGAGGAAAATACGTTGCGTTTTTTAGAATCACAAAGTTGGGTCAAATATGTAAACAATTGGATATTCGATATATTTTTTTTGTTAAATTTTAAAATGCCACTAAATTTCATATTCTGAAAAAAAAATTAACTCGTTTTGTCCTCTAAAGTTAAAATGAGAATGGCTACTTATGTGTGGGTACTTATGAACCCTCCACTGTGTAAAATGAGAATAGTATTAACTTATTTTTAGGGTTTCATAATTTTTTAAAACCCTGCACATTTTATATATGGAATATAACTACGCGAATCTAATTTTTTTAGACTAAACTTTTTGTGAGTAACTTTTTCCAAAAAAATTGAAAATAGTGAAGTTTTTGCTTTCCGAGCAGTTATCCGGGGACACACTGTATAATAAAACTAGTATACATATTGTGGAATACATCCATTAAACGTAATTAAGAACGTCCATTGGATAGCCAATGGATGTCCATGGAGGTCCACAAATGGACATAAAATGTGTTACCTATGGACGTCCCAATTTATGACAAATGTATAGTCCATTGGACGTCCATTGGACGTCCATTGTTGTCCATTGGACCAAGTGCGTACGTCCAATGGACGTCCACTATATCCATCGTGGACATCTTATGGACGTCCATAGGACGTATCTGTGCTGTTTGGGAGATCAATATTTACTTCTCAGAAGTATGTGTAACATAAACAAAACTCATTGATTTCACGTTGCCTATTTATATTACCATAAAGTACCCAACCTAAGAATGTTTTGCTTAAAGTAAGACCATTCCATGACCCATTGATTATTTTTCTACTTACAAGGCCAGTTGTCTTGTCCACTTAATAATTTTGGTTTTCCATTATTCATAGACAACTGTGGCATATTTGTAATATAAGAATATTGAGTTGATAATTTTTCAATACCAATAGATTGTGTAGGTATGACAAGTTTCTAGTAGTTCTAACATGTCTTAATTGAAACTATTTTATGTTATTAAAGTCAGATATCATTGGACTAATTATTTTCGAATCTTCTTGGCTGATTGTTTCATTTGTCCATTGTAGATATAAGGGGCAGTTTGGTCCGTCTAAATCTAACTGGTCAGAAATTGCTTAGTCTAACAAAGTTATAGTAGAAGCATCATCTAAGAGAGCGTATGTATCAATATTCCCTTACCTGCTACTTAATCTTACAGGAATAATTTTAAGTAAAATATTAGTAGAAGATTGTAAAACATGACAGTTTTTATCCAATTGAGGGGTAGTACTAAATTTTTGTGCACATCTATTATTTACGTTCTCTTCTTTATGAAGTAATTGATGATGTGGTATATGACATCCATTTATATTCTTCCTGTATTTATATTTTTGTGTTTCATCTAAATGTTGTTGTGTTTCATCTAAATGTTTCTGTTCTAAGTCCGTTTTCTTCTGTACCATATCTATTTATGCTTCTATTTTCTGACGTCCGACACTTAATGAACTTATTGACTCAGACTGACCTGAATTATGACCTCGACTAAGACTTCTCTCACCATCTTGGCTATTCGTACTTGCCTGTCTAATTTCTTTTTTCTTTAACCTTTCGCTTCTTAAAGACATATCTTCCAATGGGCTTGAAGGACCAGATGTTATCGTCTGGCTAATTATATTCGAAAATATAATATGAAATACGAAATGAATTGTCACACAATTGACAAATTTTTTTTTATTAGTGTTCATTCATCTTTTTTTTTCAAAAACAAAAAACTCCAAAACAGTATCAAACTGAACATTTCATACATAATCTAATATAGTATCTACACATCACTACAGTTACCTTCCATTAATGCATACTTATCCTGTATTACAATATTAAAATATAAATAACTACAAATAGGCCAGGCGACAGGTAGTTCAATAAGGAAATAATTAGTGGAAAGCTGGAAATTGCTTTAATCGCTTTATTTGGACCCAGATATTACTCTCCCAAGTTTTCCCCCTCGAGCGAAGTCGGCGTTGGCCCTTCTGGCCCTAAGAAGGTACCATTTTTCGGTTTTTTTGTAAATATCTCCCAAACCATCAACTTTACCAACAAAATATTTATTATAAAAAATAATTCTGAGTAAATTTGCTACAAAAATGTTCTTTACCGTTCGTCTCTAAAGTGAACCGTTACGATGCTACGACCATTTAAAGTGGAACCCTTTTTGATTCTTGAGGAAAAGTTATCGAAATCATATGCCATATCAAAGTTTCTACATGTTATAAGTACATTCAGTTCAGATTCAGTACATTTTACAAGTAGACTTCATTACTTTCTCACCGAGGGCACTGGCAACACTGTGTACGTGGGGATAGTAACACCTGCAGATGCAGCTGGCTTGCCGCGCTCGGCCTCCCATACAGCTGGCAACGCTGCTCCCATACCACAGCAGTGTCATGAACGATCTGGTTGAGTGTATACGTGTTTACGGACAAAATAATCAATCAAGATTGTAGTTTGAGAAAGTGCGGCAATAGCCGCGGCTGGTAATCCAACAGTTTGTTTTAGTTGTGAAAAAGGTTTAGAAGATGGAGACACTATTATAGTGAAGGAGAAAGGATTAAGAACCTTACGTGAAAGTAGTGTGAAAAGACGAGATAATAGACATGTGCAATTACAAGGATTGCAGAATGTTACGGTTCATGTTAAGTGCCAAAAATCGTATACCAAAGACAAAAATATTGCCGCGGCAATAAAATCTTGGGAAAGGGCAACAACGGACCGAAGCTCGCGATCGTGTGAACAGTTCGACTTCAAGGTTAATTGTATTTTGTGCGGCAAAAATGCATCCGAAGAATTTTTAAAAAAGTGTTATTAAAAAACCCATTGACAGTCGCGATACTGTTCATCGCGTGGAAACACTCCATTTCAAAAACACACTGGTAGAGACAGCTGGTAAGCGTGACGATGCATGGGCCAAGGCTGTTACTAGGAGAATTGCACATGTAAATGATTTGGTCGCTGCAGAGGGTCGATATCACGGCTCTTGCGCGAAAACATTCTTCAAGTGTTCTTCCACATCGACAAGGCCACCTGGTCGGCCCGAAGATGAAAACATCACTACTGCTTTCGAGTACGCTTGCTCTTATGTGGAACGAAATCGAGAAGAATGTCAATTCACATTTAAAGAGATATTCGAAGATTTTGAGGGCTATATTCCTAATGAGAAAACGTTGAAAAACAGGTTGCTTGGTAAATATGGTGCTGATATCATTGTCACAGCAAGAAAAAAACAATAAATCGGTGATTTGTTTTCGCGACACAGGCTACAAAATACTCACGGGAAATTGGTACCATTGTCGAAAGATCGATGATCAGGAGGAGCGTCTAAGAATTGTAAAAGCCGCAGCAGACATAATAAGGGAAGATATAAGATCCATGATCTATGATACAGAAACCTATCCTCCATCCGATTCATTTTTTGACGATGCTGCAAGTGATGTTCCCCAATCTTTAAATTATTTCCTGGGAGAAGTCATTCTAAAAAAGAAACGCGCAGCGGAAAACACATGGAAGAAGAAGTGCACATCAATTGCACACTCTGTTGTAGCGGCAGTCAGGCCGAGATCATTTCTGTCTTCCGTGCAAATAGGTCTTGCGTCTGTTCTGTCACGAAAGTATGGTTCTAAAGCACTTCTCAATATCCTTTCGGGCCTAGGATATTGTGCTTCGTATGATGAAGCCAGGCTGTTCGAAATCTCCACTATACAGCATCCTCAAAGCAATATAATTCCTCAGGCATTCTCGCAATTTGTTTTTGATAATGCTGATGTCAATATCAACACTATAGACTAGTCAATAATAATACTAATCGTAGGTACTTTGCTACAGCTGTTTACATTGAAAAGCTGTTATACTTGTAACAAGTTAACAGCTTGGACAAATATTTATAACATGTAGAAACTTTGATATGGCATATGATTTCGATAACTTTTTCGCAAGAATCAAAAAGGGTTCCACTTTGAATGGTCGTAGCATCGTAAAGGTTCACTTTAGAGACAAACGGTAAACAACATTCTTGTAGCAAATTTACTCTAAATTGTTTTTTGTAATAGGTATTTTGTTGGTAAAGTTGATGGTTTGGGAGATATTTACAAAAAACCGAAAAATGGTACCTTCTTAGGGCCAGAAGGGCCAACGCCGACTTCGCTCGAGGGGGAAAACTTGGGAGAGTAATATCTGGGTCCAAATAAAGCGATTAAAGCAATTTCCAGCTTTCCACTAATTATTTCCTTATTGAGGCTTTTTTTTCGACCTGTCGCCTGGCCTAAAAATGATAGCTCCTATCGAAGTTTAGTAAGAGCACATTCTTTATGCACTTTTTAACACTGGTGCCTTTTTTGTTTTAAAATTCAAATTCAGATTCAACCTCACCGGCTCCCTCTGTACCTACCCCAGCAACACATGATATTTCGATACAAATTTAACAAAATATGTAATATTATGAAATTAATAAATGGTCTTCTAATTTATTGGGGGTTGTAGCTTTTATGAAATGCTTTAAGGCAAATGTATATGTACACAACTTAACTTATTTTTTCTAATTTTATCACCTCGTTGGAGGAAGGTACTTAATTGTGGGACACCCTGTATATTACATTTTATTGGGTTTACGAAAAACGAGATAAAACAGATAATTACCTACATAATCACATAAATTTATAGAAACCACGAGATGCAAATTCTGTTGTTATACTAATAAGTTATCACAAAATTGCAAAGGATCCCCTGATTGAAAACAATTATAGAATTATTAACTCCACAATCAACTAAATGCCCAAAAGTTGCTTTTGGTAGATAGTTGATTATGGCATTCCTTATTTGTGTTGTTGTAAATTTTAGTCAACAAAGGGATTTCTTAATTTTGTTAAATTATTATAACGATCTGCTTGTAATAAAGCATTTCATACAATTTCCAGTTTTTAGTAAAAGTAAATTAGATACTATCCTACGTAAATTCAATAGTGTATCTTTTAAACTGGTATATTCCCGCATGTCTTGCAACTGACATTCAAAATATTAATATCTAATCGTCTAGCATATCTTAGAACTAATTATTATCAAACCCTTGGCTTTGAGGATACATAGCGTCGTTACATAGGGAACAATACTATGAATATCCCATTCCATAGCGCTGACATTTTACACAATAGTTCTTTATCAAATGTCAAACTGTAAAGGAAATTCCCTCTTACATACATGCTATAACATAGTCAGTTGATTTACTTAATAATGATAATGGGTATTTTTCTCATTTTTTTTTAAATTACTTATTCGATAGTATTTAAAAATCTAGGCTTACTAAATTTTTTTTGACATTTATTTGAGTCCCATAAAGAGGTAAGAAAAATAATGAGATTTGGGTTTCAGTCCACTGTTGTTCTGGTCCGATTGCTCAAGGACCATCCTGTGTATTAGAGAAAGCCTACGTTTTTATTATTTCAATCGTTGGATTATAGAACCCAAGTTTGATTCCAAATTAATGCGTGGGTAGGGTCTCAAGGTGCAAATTTTCTACCAAGAAAATCACCTAATAATTGTCACGTAGAAAAGAAATATTCAAGTTCCAGGAGAGAATTTCGGTCTAGCATTCATTCAATTCCAGCGTTATCGTGGTGTAAAGACTGCTCTAGTCGTTGAATCTCGTGCTATTAAGGGAATGAAAAGTCCCTTCCAAATTATATCGGACAACATTCATAACTAGTAGTTATTGGTTATTTTAGTTAAAAGTTGTAAAATATATTCATTGATAGTAGATAGTTACATAGTTTTCCAAAAATTCATTGTCGACGATTCTAACGTTTTGCATTTAAAATTTGTAGTGTTTTGTTAGTATTGGCTGGGTCTACAAAATGGCTACAAATTATAATTACTTATTATCTGAATTAACTATATATACCGAGGGGTAAACTTGTTTTGAAGTTTGGTGTACAAGCATATAGAATTCCGTGGTATTCGTTGGAATTCTTTTGGAATTCCATGGGATTCCATGGAATTCCTTAGAAGTTTTTGACATTCTTCAGAAAGTATACAATTATTATTGTAGTCAAAAATTAGCTATTTATTATGATTTATATTATAGCATTATTTATTTTACATTATCCTTGTATTATATTTTTAAATAGAATTAACATCTAGTTACTGTCGTGACATAAACGAATTGTAAACACAAATAGGTCTCATATACCAAAATCATTATGTTGCATAAACTTAAATTAAAATATCGTTTCAGAATTTGTTTGTATATTGTATATATCAACTTCTCCGCTTTTCCGATTGTTTGCAGTTTTTAATTACTACAACACATTAATTAAACGACTCGATTTGCAATAACTTTAGAATTTAAAATTTACTACTAAATATGAAACAATTTATATATTTTCACGAGATTAAATGCACGTGTTGAATTATAGATGACCTTTATAAAGCTACAATATAAATGCAACATTTTGTTTCGCTTTCCGGACGTTTGAAGTCAAAATGCTAAAAATGTACGCCAAGCTTCTTGAATCTATTGTATCTTATTTACTGCATATTTTAATATAAATGTAATATAAATAGAAAACTTTTTTCGTTTAATAATACTGTAAATATAATTTTAAGAAGCGCTGCCATAGGCATAAAAGCTTAACAAACTTTGAATTTTTCTTTATGTGGGAAGATAGAAATATGTGGATTAATGCTGCTAACTTCTGCATGGAATCACAACGATGTTAAAACAATAGTTTCGTAATAAGAGTTTAGTGTTGAATTTCATGTACACATAATTTTGTTAAAGAATTTATTTTAATTTAAACACATTTCTTGATAATTTCGCTTTAAATTACCCTGGTCAAAACTAATTTTGTTAAATGCCCCCAGTTTCTTATAACAGATCATTCTTATTTTCCATAAAGTACTAGGCTCAATGAGACTCTGACTTTCAGACAACGTTTACCGAATCTGACTTAATTATTTAGGCAGTATTAAATGATTTGTTTCGTGATCTCAGTTTATCAAAACTTCAAGCTGAGATACTAGCTTCAGCTTTTTACAGAACTGTGACGTACTTACTACCATAATTCTTATTTGTGTGTGTGACGTGTCAGTTTGGCACCTTTCAGTACAAGTAACGGTACTTTGAACTTTTATTACGGTAAAGGTCTCGGGCGCTAATTCTTGTTTTAAAGTGTAGGAACATCACTCTATTTTATCAGCGATGTGCTAGAAGTTAGGGTAACTCAGAGAAGAAACGGAATGCCAGGCGGTCTGTGTGTGTGGTTGTCGTTTGCGTAGCAATGGATAACCTCACTTTACCTGCCAAAAGTGATTCTCGGTGTACAAGCAGATTTATTCACTTATATCGTTGCTTTAAATAAAATGCAGACGTTCAACTTCACTTACTCTATTTATTGCAATTTATCATTAGAGTAATAAACAAACTAAGATTACCCTGAAAAGAAACAGGTTTGAAACAATAATATTAGAGAAATAATTGTTATTCCAAATACTGGACTTACAAAATAAATTTAACTTTTGTTCAAACGGTTTTAAAAGAAATATTAATACAAATTATCGTATACAGAGTGTATCAAAGTAAACGAAAAACCCATTTAGGTCTGATTGTAATAGTAAACTAGGGATGAAAAATCACTAAATCAAATGTTTGATTAAAAAAAATGTTTCCTTAACCGCCTCTTAAATCACCGAAGTTACTCCCAGAATATCCTAGTATTTTGTGTTGGGAAATAGAAGTGACCAAAGAAAGGTGCACTCATTCTCGTAGAGAAGAACGTTAAAAGTGAACCACTTATACCAAGACAGAAAGTTTATATTCCAGCTTTACATGTCAAGCTGGGCTTGATTAGACATTTTGTCAAAGCAATGTATCACAATGGCCAAGGTTTCCATTTTTTGAAGGACAGGTTTCCTAAAATACGTGATGCGAAGATAAAGGAGAGCATATTTGTCGTATAAAAATATGGAACTAATGAATGGTCCTGTATCTGAAGATAATTTGAATGAAGCTGAGGCGACTGCGTGGTTAGCGTTTCCTGGGAAACCATGGGCCGAATAATTATAGAAAACTTGTTAGTGAGCTCTTATAGAATTATGGAAAGTTTAGATGTAACATATCTCTTAAAACACATTTTCTAGTATTTCTGTATTTGGACGAACATGGAGAATTTTTCCACCATATACTAACCGTGAAAAAACGCTCAAGAGTTTATGTTCATCAAACTAAATAGAGCAGAAAATTTATAAAAAATAGATTTTAGAGCATTATAAGATTTATGTAGCAATAATGTGATAAAAGAACTTTTCTTGTTGCTATAAAAATGTTAATTACCTAAAAATTATGCCTGATAAGAATTTGCTTACAATTTTGTAATTAGCACAATTAGCATTTCCTTTCAACAAAAAAAAATATTTAAATTTGTCGACAAGTGATTATTATTATTAATTTTGAAATTATAATTCAAAATTGAAAGATATGGATTATAAAGATAATTTTAATGGTGCTGCGGGAAACTGCTAACACTGACGGAAATGGCAATTGCAGCTGAATAAAATACCCAAAAATTATGTCAATCATCAAATGAGATATGCCCTATTTCATGTAGGTGACCCTCATAACTTTTCAACCGTTATCATATAGGTCATCCGTTATCGCGACACGGAAGCATCTTTATTCGTTGCTTAGCAACTGTTAAATATGTCTCTGTTACAATTTCCAGCAATGTAGACGATGAAAATAACTCAATCAATCAATTTGGTGCATGAATATTTGTTCTATAGTTTGCCGGTAAAGTATGGAATAAATTTATTATTTCTTAAATCAAAGATATATAGAAAAAATACTCGGACACGTCGATTTCTAATTTTAATTGAGCACATCATCCTTTATTTTTTGGTTATGATGTCATCATTGTGTCCGTTATGACGTCATGGATATTTTAAATGGAACGTTGTATATCTCCATTTTTGGATTCCGACTTAGCAGCTGATTCCAAAAATGTATCACACAAATTTATAAGTTGAAAGATACGGCCATAAGAATTTACTAATTATTTATTAGCAGCGAGATCCAGTAGGTGAAAGAAAACTTTCTTATACCATCATTTTCCACTGTTTCCATTTTGTTGTTGTTAATCGTCAATATTATCATCTTTCGTTTGTCCCTCCATTTTAAGGCCAACAGTGTATTGAAAGAAAATCTGTTGAGCCCTTTTTCATATTCTTTTGAAATTTATGCATAAACAACCTGTTACTTTTTACAGTGCCACAGCAATTAATTTTTTTATCGAATAAAGCCTCTGGTAAAATAACGGGCTCGTATATCAGTTGTCAGTAAAGAGTCTATACTATTTATCCCAATACGGCTGTCACTGTCATCACTATATTTCCAGTTATTCCAAGTAGATCATCTGTATGTTTTATTTTAGTTGATGCACCTGTATATATGAGGAAGTCTAATGCAAATCCCGTTTCACAGTCAACAATGACAAAAAATTCAATCCCAAATCTATGTCTTTTGGACGGGATACATTGTCAGAATAACAACCTGCTCTTGAATAGTACTAGACTTTCGTCGATAACTATATTTTGAAAAGGATATAAAGACTTTCTGAATACTTCTCTGAAATGATCCACGACCATCCTGATTCTAAACAGTTTATCTTCTTGATTGATATTGATAGAAACAGAATAATGTAAAAGTCTCATAATAGCTAAGAATCTCCCACGTGACATTAGCTGACTGAGTATAGATATTTCAATAATACTATATGTGGACCAATAATCAATAATCTTTTATTCTTTGCTTCTTGACTTGAGGCATAAGAAGACACATTGACAAAAAAACCGCTGCCAATTACTTGGGGATCAGAACTTCCTCACCGTGGTAAAACTCAACGTCTGGTGGAGTTTATAATAAAAGTAATTTGTGACGTTTCAAAAAAGTCATATTGGTGGAATGTCACTAATATTTTTTTTGACATTTAGTGTCAATCAAAATTCAAATTTTATGGTGTTGCCAAAATGTTTATACCATTTTAATTTATAGCTTTATTTAAACATTTGAACACAATATTATAATTGGTTTGTATAACAGATCTTATAATCTTTCATCACGAATAATTTTTTTTGTAAAGTTAGAAATAGAAACGTTGGAGCCCACTAGATCCAATTCCAGGGGACGGATTTTTGCTCATCAACGAACTGAATCTCTTCCTTGACTTCTAGAATGTGTGTACCAAATTTGAAAGCTTTTGCTGCTATCGCGAACCACACAGACACGACACCACACAGACACACACAGAAAATTTTTTCTGTCTGAAATATTGTGTATCGTCATAATTCGTCGAGATTCGTCCAGAAATGCAATAAAAATTTTCAACATTTTTTTCACGAATACATACCTTCTTCACTTTGAGGGGTGAGGAAATAAAACTCTCATCTAGAGAAATTGCCTTATAATTTCGTATGTCTTTAGCCAGATTCTCATTTACCAGAAAATCGTAATACATATTTGATTGGCTCACAATGTCTCGCACAAAATCTACAGAAATAAAATTTTCGAAAATTTCTAAGGGACTTGCATTTCCTGAGAGATAGTGAATTTGGCAGCCTGAATTTACGTTAACAAAGTCGTGTAACTTTGGTGCGAAGTTCACTTTTTGCCAATTATAGCTAAATTTAGTTTCTGCAAGTTGAATTCGTTTATTAGGTTGACTTAAGTGAACATCGTTTTCATCATCCGAACTTTCCTCGTTATTTGACAATAAATTATTTTCAATCTCCGCTACTAAACACTCGTTGTCTTCGCTTCCTGAACCATTTCCCCAGTCGCTTTCATCCACATTGTCATCAAAACACTCATTCTCGTCGTTAGTGTTCATCAGAATATGGGGCAAATCTTCATCAGTCAAATATTTCTTGGATGCCATTATATTTTACGTAAAGTTGCAATCAAAAATTAAAACAATTAGTACGTATTCCACGTTAGATTTAGGCGAACTGACGTGCTTCGTTGGCATGATGTCAGTGTTGTTACGCATAGGAAGAATATTCTCCATTACTAAAAAATCAACCAATAAAATTAGATGTAGGTGTAGTCAGTGTGGATTATTTGTCTATTAAGTGATTCCATTTTAATGCGAGTTCGTTCAGTCCAAGTCCTAAACCTAAACGTTTGCGTGTATTCTCGTTTCCGGTCTTTCTGGTACATGAGGCATCTGCGTGTTTGTCCGGATCCGGGCGCGCAGTTAAAGATAGATTCTCCAAGTGTTGGTCACTTCCTATTAATAGGACGAACACACATTTTTTCTTTTTATTTTATTTCCTTCTTCTAGTAATAATGGGGATACCATAACGATTTCTTCGTCAGAACTACTATCGTTCATCTTAAACTGTATTAAATATCAGTTAGGCGTTGACTGGCAAGGTCAACAAAATAAAATCCCCACATATTTTGACATGGAAGCTGTCGATGAAGTGGGCGAAAGTGCGTTCAGTCGCCGGGAGGCAGCGAAATGCTCTGTGCCGGGACTCGATGGATAAGTGCGCGACAACCTTTACTAACCTGCATATTGGGGACATATTTCAAAGTTTGTAATACAGTTTGTACACTATCAAGTAGTTCAAGGGAATATGCTAGGGAAAAGGAAGAGGTTTATAATTTGTGGATTTTTTATTTTTTTATAACTCCTTTAATTTTTAGTGTTATTCAGGAAGCTTATTATATAGTTCTACTCCAGCATATGTGGGGTTTTCTCATAAAATAACAAATGATTAGAAGTCAATAAATTGTTTTGTTTATTTGAATGTAAAAGACATGGTCATCAATATTGTAAGTAAACCTAAATATACTCATGTGACTAATTAAAGTTATTTAAAATATACAGTAATATCCTAACTACCACCCAGTTATGTAAAGCAACGTCTTATCTCTACTCACGACATTTCATAGTCGTTGCTTTTCGTTCATTTTTATAGCTTGATAATAGTAATTAAAATAGATTCTCTTTTTAAATTCTGTGCCTTTTATGAACATACTGCCTACTGATTTTTTCTCACCTGATCAGTAGTAGATGTCAGTAATTTTATAAACATTATCTAAGTAAATTTTCGAAATGATGAATAATCCTACCTCGCCTCCCCCTCTCGATTTTGTTTGTTTGCCTATATAGAAGAAAGTAGCAAATAAAATCATTCAGCAAAGAATTTGAATTAAACAAGACAAGGTATAAAGTTCTAAAGCAAAGAGAACGAAAGGTAGTTGAGCCCTTTTCAAGGCTGCAAATATGCCAAATTGGTTCCTGAAATAATTAGTTCTCTCAAGAAATGCAAATACAGAGATTTTCCCAGTAGCGGCAAATATTGGCTATATCGTTTCCTGTTCTAGAAGGGGGACGGTTAAACATGTACTATATTGGCAAACAATATACAGAATACACAAAAAAAGTATTATTGTTTTGTACATACTTAATTCAGGAATTTGACTGTTTTACTTGTTCAAAGATAGTGGATTTTCTTCAATTGAAACAATTTGTTTATCCATGAAAACTACAGATTAATTTCTTTAACTTGAGAGGGGCATAATCAAAAGAAATAATTATATTTTAAATGCAGGATTATGGATAATTTCAACTTAAAAATGCCTTACTTATAGAATAAATCTATGGTAAGTGCAAAATGTTACATTTTGATATAGAGAAGGATTGAAGTTACTACGTTTCAGGTACGGACTATAAAATATGTCAGCAATTTGTAATAAATGTGTGAGGCCTATACTGCCGGTTAATTGAAAAGGGCGTATCTGAAGTAGCTGGATTTGAGATAACTTCGTTTTTATATTTATTGCTAAGCCACCGTGGTTACTTCTTCCAAAATTATTTGTATTTTAAAAAAATCTTCAGTTACAACGTGTGTAACGAAAATGTAGCTTAAAGTCAACATTAAAGGTATTCATAAACACCTCATCAAGAAAATTACCTCATACGCCCTTTTCAATTAACACGCAGTATAGCTAATGAAAATTACGCTCAATGTTACGGTCAGTGCAGAGATAAATATCACTTTCTTTGTTCTGTAGAAGAGAAGGCATATAAAACATTATCCAGTAAAAAGAAAAGGGTTTGGAAGTGTGATAAATGCCTATATGATGGTGTAAATACAAGATCAAGAAGAGAGGAGGAGGAAAATGATGTTGATTTGATTATTGAAATGAAAAATCTAAAAAAGTACTACAAGACATAAACATAAAAATCAGTGAAATCGGTGAAGTAAAAGAAAAACTAAATTCCATAGAAAAATCAAGTGAATTTATAAGCAGTCAGTATGATGATTTGCTATCTACTTCCTTTCCTAAGAGGGCTTGGAAGGTAGCTACCCGGATCTGGTATTTGTTTGGAGGCTGGGTCGTGTTTTGATTATCTTAAAATTCTTAAAAAGACAAAAAGGGGCGCCAGTAACCATTTGTAATAAAAACACCTATGCCCAAAAGTAAAGATTTCTTAAACTTATAACTGTGGCTACTCAGTGGCCTTAAAATCAATCATAGGTATTTAAATTCAAAAATCACCATAAAAGTATTTATTGTGACAATATTAAAATGTATAAGGAATAAAATGTATCTTAAATGGTGTTATACACGATACAGCTTGGCTGTAACCTAGCAGAATTAGCTATTCCTTACATTAAAATGAAAATACTAATATGTTTAAGCTGAAGGCTTCAAGTAAATTTAGGTTGGCTGAAAACCAAAAAGAAAATATTAATTGTAGAAGGCCTAAAAACAATCAACCAAATGTGAAACTTGAGTGTTCTTCCGAAGGTTTAGACGTCTCACCCTACATGGGTACCCATGTACATCCGTTCACACTGCTATGTGATAGTGAAATTCAGGAAGCCAATAATAGTAATTTAATCTTCACATTGAAGGTCCAACCTTCAACGGGTGATCCAAATGGACCCATCCAACCAAAGGATGAAAAATATAAAGATCCAAGGACTTAGTTACGGTCCATGAGAGTAAACTAGCTCAGTAAACAGGTTAGGTTCCATAAAACTAATCAAGCTCACATTAATAAAGTAAGTAAGTAAGGTCCATAATAAAACCAATACCTGAAAAGGCCCAGTATTAATTCACTTGTTATGATAATTCGAATCGGGGCACTCAAAGGTGCGTTTTGTGTTTGTGTCTACCCTTTTCTAAAAATTCCTCACTTTTTATATAATTTTTTTGTTGCAGTGAACAATTCTTAAAATTTTACTGCTAACAATAAATATTGGGGTATTGGTTACCTTATCACTCCTAACGTTAAAGTTAATTAAACTTTAAATAATAATTTCTTACAACAAAATGCAAAATTAAATATTTAAAGGGCCCGGGACCTTGAGGAAAACATGTGACATACTACAAATGCCGATAATTTCATTTATCTGACAAATAAAATACGAAATAAACCAATCGCTCTTATATGATGCTTGTTAATAATAAAGGATTATTTCAATTACCTTAGCCCAAGAAATTGGGAGTTTCACAAAAATGCGGCAAGGCACACAAAGACGTTTACCGTATCACGGTATTTGGTCAAGTGGGCTGAATTTAGAGATCCACCGTTTGACAATGCCTTAAGTACCAACCTAAGAAAACAGGTGGAACGAAGCAAGAATATTACCTATTCATTAAGTTATACTTATTACAATCATTAATCCTTAATCATTAAGTGTACTAATTTATATTTTACGAGATATGTACTAAATTCAATGTATGGTTTATTTAATATGACTCTCATAGGTCACAGAAATGCCAACTTAAAACTTGGATAAACAGAGAACACCTGTTGTATAGAAGTGAACTAATACTTGGTCTTCGGTGTGATTCATGGTATAATATAATCTATGATGGAACAAATTTAATATAGGTTATCTCCTTGTTTTGATAGCAAGTGCGAAACGGAAGTCCAGTGGCGGCCTAAGGGGAGTTAAAAAGACAAAATATTACTAATAAGTAACCTTAAAGTGTACATCACCAAAATTTTTCATTAAAGTGTAACTTCATTTGGTCAAAATGACCGTTACAGATTTTAAAAAAGAACTTCAAGAAAACCACAAAATGATATCAAATATGAACACACAATTAGATGCTTTAGTTGAACAAAATGGAGAAAAAGAAGAAAAATACATAAATTAACTAATAGACTAAATCAAATTGAACAGCAAACTAAAAGAAAAAATATCGAAATTAGTAATGTACCAGATGAGGATAATGAAAATTACACAAATATAATAGAAAACATCACAAAAAAGTTTGATATAAAAATTGGTAAAGAAGATATTGAAAGTGTGTTTCGCTCTCCTTCGAAAAATATGGAAAAAAACTCCATCAATTGTTATTGAGTTTCGATCCAGAATTAAGCGGGAAGAGTTCCTAAAAAAAAATGTGAATTAACAATCAGAAATGAAAAAATGAACTTTTCAACATATTATAAAAGTTTACTATATGCCACAAAACAACATGCTAAGATTCATAATTATAAATACATATGGTTTAGAAATGGTCGAATGGCAAGGAAATACGAGAATTCTACTGTAATGTCTATTGAAAATGAATGTGATTGGGGCAAATTACAAAAGTTCTAAGCCTATCCTGGATTAAATTCATCAGCTGGTAAATACTGTGCTACTTTCTTTTATGGAACTTCTTATAAACTCTGTTATATAAATATAAATTATAAAAACTAAATATATAAATATAAATTATATAAATATTTATAAATTTTTCTTTTTCAACACTTCATCCGAATGGGCGCATATTTTATACATACATACTATATTTTGTTTTGATTTTTTATAAGATATTTACAGTTCATAGTCTAGCTTATTCTTGTTTTTTTTTATAATGTAATAAATTAAACACAGTAGGATAAGAAAGATAAGGTGAAAATAAATTCATCATTTTTTGATTTCTAATGGGTATAATTTACATGATTTTAGACTATTTATATGCAGTGGAGGATTATGGTAATATTAACACTGTTGTATCTGAAAATATACAAGATTGCTATGACATAATAGATGGAGAAAATAAATATATATTTCACTTAAATAGAAGAAGTATAAGAAAAAACTTTTGAGGAATTATTGATATACTTAGATATAATTAACTTAAAAAATGTTGACATACTTGTATTATCAGAAACATTTAATTTGGGTGAGGTAATTAATTTTCATATTATCGGTTTTAATCTATTTTATAATGAATCAAATTATAACAAAAATGATGCATTAGTAATTTACATAAAAGATAATATCACAAGAGAAACGGAGATTATTAAATTCAAATTAATTTATTACGTTGCATCTTACAATTGGATGAAAATATTCAGCTTGGGATTATAGAGTGTTATAGGCCACCTTCAACAAATATTAATCTGTTTTTAAGCGAGTTTGAAGAATACATTAAATATCTACAAACGAAAGATATGGAAGTATTCGTAGGTGACTTAAATATAAATATATTAAATGAAGATGACCTAGAAGTAAATTGTTATTTAAATATATTATTTGAAGAGGGAATATCTCTTCAAATGGGAACTCATGCATAAATAAACCTATTATGCACATTGGAAAATGTGCTTGTAGAGTCGTAGAAGTTAAAGGTTTTTAAAGTCATTTCAAAAATATAGTAGTTGCTCATTAAAACTGTAATCTTTGCGCATCAGTTTCGAAGTTTTTTAATTCCACAGTTTATTAAAGGAGCACTTTTCGCGCTTCGTTTTCAGAAATTTTCTTAATAACATTGCTCAAATTGATTACTTCACACATTTCATGTTCTGTGAATAGATTAGCTAGTCTTGATGGTTTTTCTTGACTCATTGAAGACGGTAGATAATCCTAAACTACTAGTTCGTCAAAACAAAGTAGGCACAACAGATATAAGAGAAATCTTATTATTAAGTATTAAAAACATCGATACCGACGAGCACAATAAAGGAATAAACAGATGCGTACAAAAGGTAGACAACAAATAGCATATTGTTTTATTAGGATTAAAAGTGACACTTTGTTTGACGAGCAGTTATGTTTGTAGCGAACGCAAAAAATTGTGAGTCAAACAAAGACACTTTAAATCCGAATGAAACATGTTATTTTTTCTTCAAACGCAAAAAAAAATTCGAAATATTTAAACGTATATACATATCATAATTATTATTTTCGATTATACGACTTATAACAGTTTCACCGTGTTGCTTGTGACAAACACTATGTGATTGCTATGGATATTGTGTGGTTGCTAGGGATGCCAATAAATATAAACAAACATTCTATTTAAACAAATAAATTGTGATTTTTTATAGTCCATTATTAGAAAAAAATGTCTGATTGTGAAGATTTGTCGAGTACACCAGCAGAGGTGGTTGAAATTTCTAACGAAGTGACTTTAAATCTTCTACCACCATAGTCGCGTGAAGTGTACGAGTGCTCATATAATCGTTTTATGCAATGGTGCTCTGAAAAGAATATAATAAAATCGTATTCAGAAAGTGTTTTATTGGCATATTTTGCCAGTCTGTCCTCAAAAATGATATGTTCCACTTTGTGGTCACAGTATTCAATGGTGAAATCGACACTGACTCTCAAGAATGGCGTAGATATAAGTAAATGTTCCAAGTTGAGTGCATTTTTAAAAAGGCAAAGTAATGGCTATACCCCTAAAAAAGCTAGGGTTTTAACGAAGGACCAAGTTAAACAGTTTTTGGATGCTGCTCCTAACATACATTATTTAATAATGAAGGTATGTTTAAAATTTATAGGTTGCCTTAATAGGGGCGCATGTCGTTGTGATGAACTAATTCATTTAAAAACTGATGATATTGAAGATGCTTTACTGATAAAAGTTCCTCATACTAAGACCGGTAAGGGTCGGACATTTACGGTTCTTGGAGAAAAATATTTGAGTATTTACAGAAAATACGCTGCTCTTCGGCCAAAAGGTTTTGAAAAAGTCGTTTTTTTTTAAAGTATCAAAATGGAAGATGTCAACGGTCGGTAGTCGGCATTCATAAAATTAGTAGTGTTGCAAAAGAAGTGGCAAAATATTTAAATTTACCAAATGCAAATGAATATACTGGACACTGCTTACGTCGAACTTCTGCCACTTTTTTTGTAGATTCTGGTGGTGATGTCACTTGTCTTAAAAGACATGAGGGTTGGAGGTCGAACACTGTTGCAGAGGGGTATATAGAAGAATTTATAGAAAAAAAAATATATACTTTTAATACTAGGATTAAAAATACTTTTAACCCTAGGATTAAAAGTGTTGACATTTTTATATTAGTAACAAATATATATATATATATATATATATATATATATATATATATATATATATATATATATATATATATATATATATATATATATATATATATATATATATATATATATATATATATATAATATATATATATATATAATATATATATATATATATATATATATATATATATATATATATATATATATATATATATATATATATATATATATATATATATATATATATTATATATATATATATATATATATATATATATATATATATATATATATATATATATATATATATATATATATATATATATATATATATATATATATATATATATATATATATATATATATATATATATATATATATAGTTTAACTTAATTAAATGATTAGGTACATTACAACATGAAATCAATTTTTACATCTGACCGATACAAAAATAATTCTTGAAATAAAATATCTTATTATATATTCACTATTTAAGCAAAACACCTACAGTAAACCATATACATTCCAACGTTATCTCTGTAACATAAACAAAACTTTAAGAGCCCACAAACTATGTTAAAATATCTCAGTTGCGTTAAAACAGACCACCAAACAACATGTAACAAAAAATTTCAAAACAAATTCCTAATAATTAATAGTGTAAGTAAATTTTAATGTACAATAATCATAACTATGTTTTTAAAATATTATATTAATTGTGGTTCTCTGATGATGGTGTAATAAACGAAACGTTAGAAAAAAAATAAATTAGTTTTACCTGACAGAAATTCCCACAAAAAAAAAACTATCAATATTAATTAGTAACAAACACATCAATTTTTGTGTCAGATTTTACCATTAAAAATGATGACTTTTGTGACGTTTGAAGAAAAAATAATTAATTATCTTTAATATGTTAGATACACGCTTTCTCGGAAATTTATAAAATATTTTGCTCCCTCATGGAGATTTTGGTGGCAACGCCTATGTCTATCTCTGTGAATAATGCAAGTTTGCATAGTGAAGTGACATGAGAATTCATTTATAGATCTCCGTTTTTACAGCATTCTATTATTTACACTTATAAAAAAGACTCAAAACTGCAGCGATTAAGTTCTCGAAGTCTTTTAGATTTATAGCACTCCTGTGCCATATATCTAAGCTAACATAAGGGAAAAAGCCGTCTAGTCGCAGCTGAAAAACTTGAGGAGGTCTCTGAATCACATTTCTACATTTATCATGTGTAATGGCTCTAAAATAATTTTAGAAAGTCCATGCAGCCTGTAGAAAAAGATGCAAGCGGCAATCCTTGTAACAGGTGAAAAATTGAGATTCGTGGGTAATTTATTTTATTTATAGCGACAAGTTTAAGGGAAAGGCCAGTAAGTTTATAATTTTGACAGATGATTTTTATGTGTTGTGAATACTTTAATATTGGTTTTTGTAGTATAAATCATGACAGTCGTTTTACTATGCGAATAATATAACTCGTATAGAAACCTGACTATTGATAAAACTTTATACAGGGTTTCCTAAAAATAAAGTCAATACCCTCAACTACTCAAACTTGGAGGAAGAATTGCATCGAATTAAAAAACAGTGTTCTTAGTATTGGAAGCAAAAAATATTGATATTGAAAAAAATATTGACTTACCAAAAAAGAAAAGTTTCATACTTAAGAAATGATTTACTCCAGTTACAACACAAAAACAAAAACCCCTAGTCCGATATATACCTACCTTTGGTCTCCTCAGAGGGCTGGTACACGAACATATTATTTATAAAACTATTTAAATTACATAATACCTACAAAATATGAACATTATTTGTCACATTAATTTTCACATTTTGAATTATGTAATTTAAATATTTTTATAAACAATATGTTCGTATACCAGCCCCCTAAACATTTCAGGAAGATGAAAGTAGATATACAGAGTGAGTCTTAAGTGTGTAGTTATATTTAAACCAATGATTCTTGACATCTCTAGAAACCCTGTGACACATTTATTTTTTAATTCCCACGTGTAACTGAGTTATCGACTTTCAAAAAAAATATTATGAAAGTGTTTTGGAACTGCTGGTTACTGGAAACATTCTATATTTTAGCAAAAATGATGTAATGGACTGAAGCAACATTGCCGCATATCTTATGCAATTCTCTCACCTAGGTGCGATTTTACAATCGTAAGTTAACATAAGTTGAAGGTTACCTAGCATTATATCCACAAAAATCGATGAGATTCTAATACAAACCACTTCAACTAAAAGTTACTTTAGCATAAAATATTTCTTGCTATAACCACTTCCAAAACAAATGTAAAATTGAAAAATCGAATTCTAAAAGTGTGAGTGTAGCTAACCCATGATTGAAAAACTGAGCCCTAGCATCAAGTTCATTCCCGAATATATAATAACATTGGATGAAATAATTACCTACTTAAACGATTAACTGCTCCATTTGAAATAATTTTTAAACATTTTGAAATACCTTTCCATGTGAGAAATGTACAATTTTGACTTTTTCTTGCACCAATCAACATTTCTTTTTAACCGTTTCATATGGAATGTACAACTAAAACTAAATTTTCCAATGAACAGTAAACTTTTTAGGGAATCTCGAGAGAAATTTAATGTTCCCATCTCATTTTTTCAAAGTTATAAAAGGATTATTATTTTTAAGAGGTAGGTACTTACCCTCTGCTATTACAATAATTTGAAATGTGTAGGCGTTCAAGGAATAAATCAGCTCTCTACTATTTTAATTGGCCTCTAATAGTAAAACACTGAAGGTGTAACACAATATCAGGTGATGGAAAATAATTTTCAGTATTTTCACACATTTCTGTCACTTTTTACACTGGTCATAACCAATAGTTTGCATTTTATTCCTCAATAATACTCTGGACGGTTAGGAGAATAGTATACATCATTTTTTATAAAAAAGCTCAATTTTTTCTTGAGAAAACAGCACTTTATTTGGGATAGGCCATTAAATGATAAAAATTCAACCACGCCATAATGTGAACTGCGATATTAGCGTCACATATGTAACCTATGATGTTCACACATCTAACCACGCACCTATTCAGTGTTGCCAGACATACCACTTTCATGGTATTTATACCATTATTTTCCTTGTGTACCTGCACTTTTTTTAAGTAATAAAACTATTATTTCAAAATTTCTACCATTTTATATCAATATTAGCAAAAGTTGATAAAAAAGTTAAACTTAGGCCGTCAGCCCCGACCTCGGTCAGTTCTTCCATTAAAAAAGAGAACTGAATTAAATTTTATACCGTGTACGTAGATCTTTATAAATCGGAACCTCGCGTAAACAGGGCTACTTGTGCAAGCCCAAATAAATAATAGTCATTTGCTGTTTTCTGTTGCTTCTGTTGCGATGGTAAGACCCGTTTTTTCAATGCTCAATTAGCTAAATTAACCGTCAGTTAGGTCAATAGAAATTTTTTGAAAAGCATCATGATTTATTTATAATGAAATTTATAACCTATGTGAAAATCTCACACATCTGGCAACACTACACCCCATGTAAAAATCAGTGTTATTATAGTTCGCGTACCTGTCCGCATTAGCATTTACAAAAATATTTTTAATAACGGTATTACAGTTTTTTGTGATTAAATTTGTGATTCGAAGTTTTGAGTTACTACGTTACCGAAATTTATTATTTCTAATTTGTTCATTTGGTGGTTCATTTTGTGAAAATTTGTGATTAACCATAGCGACTAATTTTATTATTTTAATCCGTGATATGCTAAAGGCATATTTTCAAGTAGATGAAAATGCTAGACACGGAAAACGGCTATGGAATGCTATCCAAACGTCAAGCCCATATGATATATTCATGTAGTAACTGTTGTATTAGGTAAGTAAACAAATATGTTTTTTTCGTTCTTTTAAAGTAAATGCGTCTTTTTAAAATGACTATTTTCAACTTTGATTCATTTTTAGAAATGAACCATATTAAACTTAAACTATAAATTAGAGTCAATAATAATAATTTAAAATACATAGAAAAAGTATTGCATATTTTTAATATTTGGTGCTTACGGGACGAGTTCTGTTTATTTATAAAAAAAGTGTCAGGATTACCTAATTTTACAAGGAAAAATAGATAAACAGATACTTTTAACACCTTTTGTTTCAAGAGCAAGCT
This sequence comes from Rhamnusium bicolor, assembly GCA_029963845.1. Taxonomy (NCBI): domain Eukaryota; kingdom Metazoa; phylum Arthropoda; class Insecta; order Coleoptera; family Cerambycidae; genus Rhamnusium; species Rhamnusium bicolor. The sequence continues at coordinate 72,373 of JANEYF010004767.1, read as the reverse complement.
ACAAGTGACAAGTGTCGCTTTCCACAAAGGACTAATCAATTGCGCCTGGCCACCTTGAAGTTTATTTCTTATTTTCGGCCAGTGTGTACAGATATCATGCTTTCATAAAAAGAGCTCAATGTTTTATAAATTATTACATTTGTTTTGGTGCTGCGTCTACACTGATATTAAATAAGTCTAATATCGTCTCACAAAATGTCCGTGACAAAGGGTAATAATTTTTTAAAAAATTCAAAATTGGCAATTCATGCAATGTATGCAATTATAGGATAATTCTGATGACAAACTCTGGCAGTAGCAACACTGCCTTCATTACGTCATTTCTGTGAACGGCGTTTACAAAGTTATCCAGTGACTATCAAAATGTCAGTGGTTGGAGGACGAAAAAAATTATCAGAAATTAAAAAAATTTTTTGTTCAATAAAATTTTTTGACAGTGTCAATCAATTGTACACGACGAAATATATTGAGGGTTAAAATATAACTACGCACTTAAAACTCACCCTGTATATCGGACTAGTGGTTTTCATTTTTGTATTGTAACTGGGGGAAATCATTTCTGAGGTGTGAACATTTTCCTTTTTGGTAAGTCAATATTTTTTTTAATCTCAATATCTGTCTACTTCTAATACTAAGAACACTGAACTCCTAGATTGAGTAGTTGTTTTAATAGTTTCTATGATAAAATGTATTGGAAGTTTTGTTTTTGATTTGTTATGTTTTTTAAAAGGTTTTCTTAACGGAGAGAAGATAGCAGTTAGACTTTTTTAAATCTCACAAATTACGAAGATAAAGGGGGTATCAAATTAGAATATTTATCTTGTACTTAAAATGTTTCCTCTTACTATGTCTGATCGCAAAATATGTATATTTCAGGGGCTTGTCTTTTAGACGATTTGAGTGTGTATAGTTTATTTTGTGACTGTCAGAGGTATAAATACTTGTCACTCCTCTACTACCACTTCCTCATTTGTCACTTTAGAGTTAATTTTCACTTGGCCAGACGCACTGATTTATTTATTTAGGATAATAAATGGTTTACCTAAACGGAATTACAAATTTAAATGATATTGGCCTATAATAGCAATACCAATACCGATAAAAGGATTTGCATAAAATTACTCCTTCGTAAATAATTCAGATTAGTAATTAGTAAACTTTAAGATGGATAAGTATCGGCTGATCAACCCTATCAAAGCCACCTATACTCTACGCGATAAATGCTTCTAAGTTACATTTTCGTTTTCTCATTACGCGAAGCTACAAGCAATTTGTCTTAGAGCTTTTGGGTATATTTTGTGATACAACAACTGTAACTTAGTATTAGGTTAATTTTAAAATAACAGGCACCAAGTTAGATATGTAATGTTATATTTGTTTTTATGTCACATTGATTATTTTACTCAGTTTTATATACATTGTACTGATTCTGCGGTTGGCTTCTTGTGAAACATTATTAAATATTTTAAATAAACAAAGAAAGTTTGCTTTTAAATGTTTCACAATTGTATTTTCACTCTACACGTGTTTCGGCTTTTTAGGCCCTTTTCAAGAGTACAGATGAGAGGTACTAAATTATAATTTGTGTTCCTTGCTTATATATTGAATGTTACATCTGGCAACTTATACTAATAAAAATGGTTTGCAAGATTTGAAATTTTTTTTAGACAAGTTAAATTACTTTTTATCTAAAATGTGGTGACCTGCGAATATTTGTTGTTCATTTGTAATCGTTTTTTTTTATTTTTTGGAAGCTCTCTTAATTTCTTATATTTCTATAAGTCTAATTTTTGCTTTTCTTTTAGGAATGAAGTAATTCTACATTATCCATATTTATAAAGTAATTGTTTTCTATACAGTGTGTTGACATGCCGGTGCTTTATACGTTGTTTACAATAGACTTTTTATGCTCTTCAAGTCGCTTTTTTATGTTACGTCCAGTCTGGCCAATGTATATAGCGTCGCAGTCACTACATTTTAGTTCATGCACTCCTGTCTTTTGTAGTTTTTCTGTTTTATCCTTATTGTTTACACAAATTATAATTTAGTACCTCTCATCTGTACTCTTGAAAAGGGCCTAAAAAGCCGAAACACGTGTAGAGTGAAAATACAATTTTGAAACATTTAAAAGCAAACTTTCTTTGTTTATTTAAAATACTCAGTTTTATATTTATTCTTACATTTTGAAATTGGTCAATACATGGAAATGACTCTGTATTTCAATTATTTCAGATAATATCACCCAATCGTTGATTGAGTGATATTATCTAAAGTCGTTGAAATACAGAATCATTTTCACTTATTGTTAACTACGTGTTAAATAAAAATATTCATTCATGGATGGAATTGTACTAAATTCCCGTTTTGTCATGGGGCAGCGATCCTTAACGTACTTCTATTGTAGATACAGGGAACCCTTTCAAAATATGGTGAACACGAACAGGTAGTACTCATAAGCTTAAAGTCACCACCTTCTCATATGCTCCCTTTCAAGCACTATTTGTAGTGAGGCGTGCCAGAAAGAGAGCAAAGAGGAAGGTGATGACTGAGTATTGTACATACGAGCATTCACTTGATGAGACATATCAATTTGGTCCAGTCCAAATTTGATCCCGGGCGTCTGGGTGTAAGAGCGTCCCTGATACCAACTAAGCGATAAAATAGTTCTTTAAATCAACATATGCATATAGTCTTTGTTGATATTAATAGTATATTATACAGAGTTATTCAGTTTTAATCTTGAATACTTTGGGAAATACTCTCCTGGTAATTATAATTCGGAAACATATGACATTTGTGCCACTCACTCGCTTCCTAAGAAAGATGCAGTGTATCAAAATTTACAAAAATATGTAACTCTTTCATTACATCTTCTAGGAAAATGGAGCAAATCAAAAAAAAAAAATTGTATGCATATCTTCATTGTGTGCGGCTGTTTTTCTAAAGTTATACTCATCCAAATGAGACACACCAGTGACGTATAATGAGGTTACATCGGAATTATGTCAAGAAAAAAAGTACTCCATTAAGTTTTTCAATTATTGTTCTCATTTTTCAAAATCCTCATTCAATTTATAGATAAACACAAAATAAACTTATGTTTGATTTTCACAATTTAATTAACTTATGACAATTGTTTCGCCACACAGTGGCTTCATCAGATGGTGAGTACAAGGCCAAATTCTTTATTACAAAGTGAGGGTACCTATATATATCAACTAACTAATCTAGGGTAATAAAATGGAACGGTAATAAAATAAGGTACAAAATAATTTAGAAAATATTTAACAGTGGTGAACAGTTTAAATCTAGCTGGTCATTTAAAATAATATTACTATTTTTTAATTTACTAATTTCTAATGTCTCTAATAGTGACAATTTTAATCCTTTATTTTCTGTGTGTAAAATATCAAAATTATTATTAAAAGAATGAATGATTGTCCTCTAGCAAATGGTTTGCATACGTCGAATTTAATTTATTGTTATTAAAACTGCGTTTATGTTCGGACAATCTTTTTCCAAAATTTCTTCCCGTTTGTCCGATGTATACTTTAGGGCATGTACCACATGTAAGCTTATAGACTCCACTTTTTTGTTCTTTTTAAGTTTTATCTTTATTGTTCTTAATAAATTTTCCTAGAGTGTTATTAGTTTTAAATGCTATTTTAATATTATGTTTTTTCTTAAGTTCAACTGATATTTTTTCGGTAGGTTGGCCTATATAAGTAAGGATTTTATATCTTAAATCACTTAATTCACTGATTTCTGCTTTTGGATAAACTGACTCTATTGCTATATTATAATTTTTCTTTTTAAGTAAATTGTTAATCAAAGTTTCTTTAAAACCATTATTCACTGCTATTTGTTTAATAAAATTTAATTCGTTATTGTAATTATCTTCAGTTAAAGGAAATTTGGTTAATCTGTTTAACATACTAATATAGGCAGCGTGTTTATGTTTTATAGGATGTGTTGAACTATTATGTATCGTAATATCTGTGTACGAACATATAAAACCCTACTGATATAGGCCAACCTACCGAAAAAATATCAGTTGAAGAAAAAACATAATATTAAAATAGCATTTAAAACTAATAACACTCTAGGAAAATTTATTAAGAACAATAAAGATAAAACTAAAAAAAGAACAAAAAAAGTGGAGTCTATAAGCTTGTGGCACATGCCCTAAAGTATACATCGGACAAACGGGAAGAAATTTTGGAAAAAGATTGTCCGAACATAAACGCAGTTTTAATAACAAAGTAATTAGATTCGACGTATGCCAACCATTTGCTAGAGGACAATCATTCTTTTAATAATAATTTTGATATTTTACACACAGAAAATAAAGGATTAAAATTATCACTATTAGAGACATTAGAAATTAATAAATTAAAAAATAGTAATATTATTTTAAATGACCAGCTAGATTTAAACTGTTCACCACTGTTAAATATTTTCTAAATTATTTTGTACCTTATTTTATTACCATTTCATTTTATTACCCTAGATTAGTTAGTTGATGTATATACCCTCACTTTGTAATAAAGAATTTAGTTTTGTACTCACCATCTGATGAAGCCACTGTGTGGCGAAACAATTGTCATAAATTAATTAAATTGTGAAAATCAAACATAAGTTTATTTTGCGTTTATTTGTAAAATGGATTTTCATCAAGTAAAGGTCGAATCAATCAACAATTTATAGATCTTAGCTTTAGGTCATGTTTTCAGAGATAGTAGCTTTTTTTCGAAGGCATGCAAACCCACTATGAAGCACAAATTATTTTGACTTCGCCATAGAAATACGTAAACAGTTATTTGAATGTTATTTGTACATATGAATCTGTTCGGTCACTAATAGGTATTAAAGTTGTGGTATTGTTAAAAAAATGCCAAGATATTTTTCAAATAGCGAGTATGCGGACATTCACTTTGTTTACATTTTCTGCAACGCAAGTTCTCATGCAGCAGTCCAGAAATATCGACAACGTTTTCCGCAAAGAAGGGTTCCTAATGCGCAAGTTCTTGTTAATACGGATGGGCGATTCAGAGAATTTGAACGGAGGAAAGTTGGTCAGCAAAATCGAGCCCAAAATCGAATTAATAGGGAGAACAGGTTTTCAATACCGACAGATGCTTGTATACAAGAAGAGTAGCTAAAAATCTTAACGTGTCGCTGTCAAATATTCCGAGCTTTGAAACGACCACCGAAAAGTATTTCATCCACAACCTGTACAAGAATTAAAGACAAGGGACGGAGAAAATCGTTTAAATTTATGCAACTGGATCTTGAATTCAGTTGCAGATGATCAGCAGTTTTTGCATAAAATTTTGTGGTTCGACGAGGCAAATTTTAGGAGGGCTGGGATAGTTAACTTCCATAATTTACATATCTAGGCACATGAAAATCTCCACGAAATCAGGCCTACTTCATTTTAAAATGAATTTAGCATCAATGTCTGGATAGGAGTGATAAGTAATAAAGTTCTTTTTTGAGTGACTTGGAAGACTTATTGGATGATCTGCCCCTTAATTTGTTGCGAAGACACTGGTTTCAAATAGACGGGGCGCCTGCACAAATCAAGTCAGAGTAGGTAAATGAAAACTACCCGGAACATTGGATAGGTCGGATGGCAACCGCCAATTTTGCTGATTTGAATCTTGGTGTGAGATCAGTACCTTGGCAGTGTTACTCGCCAGATCTGAACCCGTTATATTTCTTCTGGGGCTCTGTCAGAAGCAAAGTTTACAGTCCTGGAGTGGGTTGCAATCTTTGATGTGAAGATAACACTGACGTAGTTTTCCACAAAAAACAAAAGCACTATATACTGCACTCGACGAGCGTTTCGCCAACCAAGTTGTCATCATCTGGAGATGGTTAAAACTAAACTTATGGTAACAATCTACCGTATTTATACCTAAACTATGGTCTTGTTTCACCGAACACCGGTTTGGTGAACCGTGACCCACTAACCAATAAAGCGGGCTGTTTGGGATAGGCTCTCTGTCACTATTCATACTATTTTTACACTTTCATTACATTTCTAATTAATCTTAAATTGCTAATATCTGTTTTATGGTTGTTCTCAAACGCATGTTGGGCTACACTAGACTTATCTGTTCTACCATATTCTACCACTAAACTTTGCATGAAACAAAATTGTTTCCGATTCAACGATAATTTCTTCGAACAACATGAAGGAACAGCAATGGGTAATTCTTTGTCACCATTCATTGCTAATCTCTTCATGAACAGATTCAAGATGGAAGCAAAAGAAGAATTCGATTATTTCCCCAGGATTTGGTTTAGGTATGTGGATGATATTTTTGCAGTGTTCAATACAAAAGTCGTTGATATTGATAATGATAACTTTGTATCTAAATTAAACAGTCGTTTCGCGTCAGTTAAATTCACATATGAAACTGAAAACTCTGGACAACTACCATTTTTAGATGTATTAGTAATTAGAAATAGTGAAAATAAGTTAGAATTTGACATTTACAGAAAAGATACCAGTACTCTAAGATATATCCCTAAGGACTCTCACCATTGTGCTCAACACAAAATGGCGAGTTTTAATTTTCTAGTCCATCGTCTATTAAGCTTCCCCTTCAGTAAGGAGAGGTTTGAAAAATAAATGGCATTGATTAAGGATATAGCTGCGAGTAATGGATATTCTGTAAGTTTAATTGATAAAATGATTAGGAAACAAAAGTTTAAAAAGAGTCGCTTCGAAATTCCTAGACCTTTCAAAATGAAAGAGAAAAATCGAAATTTGTATCGATTCCATTCGATCCTCGAATCACCCGTGGTATTGGTAAGATTTTTAAAGATGTAGGTATGACAGTGGTTCATTCATCGGGAAACAAACTACAACAACTTTTAGGCAATCCAAAAGACAAAATTGAAACAAAGGAAAAGTCGGGGATTTACGAAGTTAGCTGTAAGGACTGTAATCAAAAATATGTTGGCCAGACTAGACGATCAATTCAAAGTAGATTCAAAGAGCATATGGCCCATCTCAAGTCTAGTGTAGCCCAACATGAGTTTGAGAACAACCATAAAATAGATATTAGCAATTTAAGATTAATTAGAAATGTAACAAATACTAGACAGCTGGATACATTTGAAAGCTTGGAAATAATAAAGTGTAAAAATAGTATGAATAGTGACAGAGGGCATATCCCAAACAGCTCGCTTGATTGGTTAGTGGGTCACGGTTCGGTGAACCATGATAATAGTTTAGGTATAAATACGGCAGATTGTTAGCATAAGTTTAGTTTTAATCATCTCCAAATAATGCGAACTTGGTTGGCGAAACGCTCGTCGAGTGCAATATATAGTGTTTTGGTGTTTCGTGGAAAACTACGTCAGTGTGTGTTAAAGTTTACAGAACACTCGTTGCAACTTGCAACGAATTAATTCTCAGAATAGCAAATATCTGCAACGTGCTCAGGCAAAACCAAGAAATGTTGACAAATGCTATAAGTTTATTAATTCAACGTTGCCAAAAATGTGTTATGAGCGGTGAGTAGCATTTTGAGCATCTTCTTTAATCTCTTTGTGTATTATTCCAAATTGAATGAGGATTTTGAAAACTGAGAAGTACCTAATTGAAAAATTCAGTGGTGTACTTTTTTCTTGAAACAATACTAATATAACCCCATTGCACGCCACTGGTGTTACATTTCGATGAACATAACTTCAAGAACAACTCTACATGAGAAGATCTGATAAAAAGATTATTTACGTGTGTGACACCATGCAACTTTCTTAGGAGTCATGTGAGGGGTACATATGTCATATTTTTTTTGAATCACAATAATCAGAAGAGTCTTTTCTTAAAGTATTCAAGATTAAAACTGAATCAGCCTGTATAATAGTGCAAGTATATTAGTACAATGCAACTATTATTTGACTAAAACTTTCCCACAATAGAATATTGACATTATTATAACTACTTCGAAAGCAAATTCTCCATTTTTGTGGAACCAAATATTGAAATTTTTTAAATAGAATCTATAAAAAAGAAATCCTTAATTTTAACTCCTAACATACACAAAGTTCATTTTCGTTTCATGGTTTAAAATAATTAAATAGATTAAACACACCTTTGCAAATTTTGCAAGAGATATTTTATTTCAAGTCAACATTTTCAGTAGCAAAATATGTAAAAGTATTACTACAAACATCTACGCAGATTGTCCGTGTTAAGCCACTTTTTAAGCTTAGCCAGTCAAATAATCTTTTATACCAATTCATCATTTTGCATTTTTCCCACTTTCAAAGGTGAGGACCTGTAACTAATTTTAAAAAATATAAAACGAGTTTTGCAGAAGTAACCATTATTTCAATCTAGGGACTCTATTCTTCCTAAAACGTAAGAAAGTCGGTAAGGTCACAGCTTAAGGAAAACTAAGGTCATATAAATTCTAGGACTTCTAGGACTTTAATACCAAGAGTTATTAAAGATCAGGAACTTGAAAAGTTTTGGGTAGAAATAAAGTAAATATTAAAAGAAGTGAAAGAGAATTAACAACACTACTTAATCTGATTCCACGAATAACAGAAATACACAGTTTGTTTGACTACTGAGAAAACTTTGTTCATTTACCTAAAGAAAAGCAAACACATAATTCAGTGTAGTTGAAAGGTATGGTTTGTAAGAATTTCTAAAAAAAAAAACAGTTAATATACGTATAAGTAACTTGATGAAAATAAATAATAATTTATCAAGCTTGTCATATTTAAAATTAAAATAAATGTAAATACCAAAAAAATAAATGATAACACTCTAAACACACTTAGTGCTAATGCTAATGTACAACCGGAAAAAGCATGGATGACAACGTGATACAACATTACCAGTTTAATTCGGCACATAATAATTAAAACTTGAAACACAAATAGAAGCAATTATTGATATATTTATTCGTCAGCATAATATTAGTTATTTATACGATTAATTTAAAAATAGTATGATATAATGTTTTAGAATAGAACTCGATACACTTTCAAAATGGTTTATCGGGTTATCTCAGAAACTGCTGAACATATTTTATTGGACTTATTATTGACGAAAGCAACTAGACATTAGGTGACACGTTTGAGTGGAACAAGAATGATTTTATTACTGAGCAATTTAGAGGGGTGAAGGAAACTCTAAAAAGTAAAATTTGAGGTGACGTTTTCTTTGGGATTTTGTTCCTTGTAAAAAATATCATGAAATTATTAGCCCATTTTGTCCCAGTGGTGCGCTAACGCATCACATATTTTATGATTTTTTTTTGTTAAATTCAGTAAATATTTTTGCATATCCATTTATAAATTTTATTATTATCAGTATTAGAGAACTGTAGATTTTTATTTTAAAACAAAAATTTTATGACACCTCAAAAATCAAGAAAAACGATGCATAATTTTGTGTCTAAGGTTGAAGTGAATCTAAAACAGTAAAATATATTATTTTTAGAAAGTATTGTCATATTTGGTAGGTCTATAATATGTAGATTACATGGTAGAAAAAATACATTTAAAATATAATATAGATTATGGTTTATTTTTATTAAATAATTACTGGTGCGTGACCGGACCACTGGTTTTATCTATGAAATAAAACCAAGCTATTGCCAGTCTCGACAAGTCAGCCTATGTATCGTAAACAGTCACCGATTAGTGTGTTGTTTAGTATTTGTTTGTTTCTTGTGCAGTACACGTGATATTTAATTGAAATCAGTAAAATATGCAGTTTTCGAGGTATTTGACTCAAAGGGAATTAGAAGCGGCTCTGGAGGAGATTGTTACGGATTTGGAGAATAATGATGAATTTCGTATTACTCGTATTTACATATTTTTATGTTTTATAGATACAACTCATTCAAGCCTTGGTCTTAGCGGTGACGTTGTCATGAGTCTACTTTCTGTTGTGGATAAGCCAGTGAATCACCAAATTTTTTTCGACAATTTTTTTCGTCATTCAAACTCTTCGTACATTTAAAAAATAATTATTTTGCCACCGGTACTATCCGCGAAAATAGGACAAATAAGTGTCCAATTGAAAATTGTAAATCATTTGGTAAAAAAGACCACGAGTCCCATATTTCAGCATATGATTCTGAATCAAGTTTCTATTGTCCGTTGGCACGATAATTCGGTTGTAACGGTGGCAAGTAATGTTTATAGTGTAGCTCCATTTCAAAATGTTAAACGCTATAATAGAAAAGAACGAAGAGATGTACAGATACCCCAACCTTATATAATTGCCCAATACAATAAATATATGTGTGGGGTAGATTTACACGACAAAGGAATTGCTAATTATAGATGCCAAGTATTTGGGAAAAAATGGTGGTGGCCTTTATTTTGTAATTCATTGGATAGCTTAGTCGTCAACGCATGGAAAATTTATAATGTTGTCAATGAAAAAAAATTTCCCAGGTAGATTTTAAATCTTACGTAGCCTTACGACTTTTAAAAACTGATAAAACAATAATTGAAAGGAATCTTGCTCCTGCTGTAGATGAACTGCGTTATGATAATGCAGGTCACCTCATGATTTCTCATGCCAATAAAGCACGAAGGAGGTGTAGAATTTGCCATAGCCACACAATTTACATTTGTAATAAATGTAATGTACATTTACATACTTCATGCTTTGTACAGTATCACCAAAAATGAAACCGGGTGTTAACCAGTGGTGCGTTCACGCACCATGAAATATTATAATGTTTTTTTTATTAAGTAAAGTTCTATGTAGAAAATAATTTACGCTTAGTTATTTTATGTAAGATTGAAACTTTATATGATATATTTTCGTTAAAATTATTAGTTATATCTTGTGTGCCTCAAAATAATATTTCATGTTTCCTCCCAGTGGTTCGTTTACGCACCAGTATTTTTTTTATATACGTTAATTTTTTTAATTTCTTTTGACACATGAAATGTATTCTTAAGTGTAATAAAATAAATATTTACAAACAAAAATGTTCGTTTTTTGAATTTTTCGATGCTTGGGATACAATGGGTTAAGTTAGTAATATGTAGTCTTCGGAGATATTAATTACATTATGTGACAGAGAATACAACACCTATCTTTAAAATATTTTGATGACTTTTTTTCCAAAGAATTGGGCTTGCAAAGAATAGCAAATTACGAAAATTTTGTTACGATTAGACCAACAATTTTCAGAAGAAAATCTTTTCTGTAGTAATATATTAAGTGCACTAAAATTTATCGAAAATTCAACGCCTGAAAACGTGTTGTATATAAATTGCTCGAGTTCATTTTGGTGATTTGAGAAAAAGTGCCCGAGACGCAGTTGCAATGTGAATTTTCAGATTATTTTTAATGCACAAAATATATTTATTAGATTATTTCCAGAACGAAACAAAGAACAAGAAATATTTTTTATTATAAACTGAATTATCAATTCAAATTTTTCAATAAAAAATGCAATTGTTGTAGGTTATAATAGGGCTGGCCGAGGTAGATGTAGACGCTTGTATCAGTGTATTTTCTTGATTATTTAACATATCAGACGGATTATAAGCTGATGCGGACGACGTCGACGGCTTAACCTGATGTGCTGTTTCCTCCGGTGTAGTTGAATCTTCTTCATCTCTCATTTTCTTCATCTCTCATTTTCTTCTTTCTTTTTTGATGATGTTGATCGTCCAGTTGGAGGTAAGGTTTAATTGAACTTGTGCTTGAATGACCAGTGATTTTTATTAGCTACTCTTCACCAACTCCTCCTTTTGTCAAAGCTGAAACCGGGGAAGATCGCAGAGGGTGATTGGACATTTTTTTCACTGAAATATCCAATCCAACTTTTTTTGCTGTATTTTTAGCCCATTTCGAAAGTTCATTCCTTCCAATAGGTATCTCTATACCACATGCCATTGACTTTCCAGTGAGGGTTTGCCGTCATGAAGAAACGATTGCTTTTCACATTTTCTCGTTTTTCTATACATCTTTAGAACAATCTCATAAGGCACAAATCTACATAGATTCTGTTTACAATTAACCAATTTGATTCTGCACACTCTTTAGCTCCACCTTGCGTAGATCGGGTTGTAGTGAATCCGTCTGGTTTTGTTCCTTAAATTGTCTACTTCTTCATCAAAATAGGATACTAAACAATTTACTGCTTCTCCTCCCTTCCAGGCTAACTCATAAGAAAATACATAGAACACTTTTTTTTTCAGCCCTTCAGGAGCGTTTTCGTTGCAAAAGTCAACAAGCTTTTTGAATTCATTGTAGCATAATGATGTTAAACTTACTTTGCGCTTCGATGGAACTGCCTGTAATTCCTTCCTTTTCAAATCTCGGGCCCCTCTTGCTTCCTTGTACTCTATTGCATCACATAGCTTAATTTTTCTTCCATACTCGTTGAAAAATTTGTCCATGAGCATCTTGGCTGTGGTGTTCCAGATTATTTTGATAGTCATTTCCTTATAATCTTCTCCATTCATTTTACGCATGTTATACGCCCAATCTTTAAGTATCTTAGCCAAATCTGCATCTGATGTAGTGTTATAAAATTGGTACTGATACTATACATATGTTTTCAATTTTTCGTGTTCTCGGACGTATTTTTATCGATACTTTGTGTAATATTTTCCAAAGAAAACACACCGAAACGATTAATTTTACCCCACAAACTGGCTCCACATCAATAATATGTTTATTTATTATAAATCCTTGGCAACGCAAAAAATCACGGCTGGGTATACTTTCATTCCCGTGTCACAATTTTTAAGCGGATTTATTTAAAAATCAAATTTTAAAATTATTTTATAGAAAAACCCAAAATATTTAAAAAGCAGATAATTAATTATGTTCTTTTTGCTTCGATAAGCCTGCTGTTTTCACAGAAAAATAAGAAAGACAGAAAAATCTTCGATTTTTATATTGATTCAACTGCTGTTTTAAGCTGTCAAGCCCAGTGCAATTTTCGCTGTAATTTTTTGTAAAATTTTCACTTGGAATGGAATTTTCTATGAAAGTTTGTTCTTATTAGACCAAATTTTCAAAATTTTGGAGAAATAGTTGAATTCGACAATTGAGAAACTTTGAATTTGTAACCTTCGAGTTGTTGTCAAAATTTTGTTAGTTTCTAACCTGTATATAAAATTTTGTATTGGGATATATCAACAGATAGCACATTTCCAAAATTCTAACCCTAAAATTTGTTCTGGAAATTCTCCTTAAATATTTTTCTGTGGGTCAGTGACGGATGTCCAGTGTAAGAGGGCTCAAGCCCTGGATTTTCCCAGAATCAAAATCTGACTTTCAACGTATCCCCACAGGTGGTAACACTGACTACCTGATCGGAACTCTCGAGTTTTATCGCTTAGAATCAATTAGACTTCGTCCACAATATTTCTTCGACTCACGTCACTGCTCATGACGTAGCAAGGTTATGTAATTTGTCCCGTTTACTGACTCCTCAACAGTTCGGGCAATCAAAATGTCGTAACAATTTCCTACGCCAGAGATAATGTAAATAATAATCGCAGATTTATCAATCTCCGAATAATTTCTGACGGTATCTAAAATAAAATTCGAGCTTGTAAGCGAGGGAGGCTAAGTATCAAAAGGCTAAAGTGATTTAATAGGTGAAAGGTAAATATTAAAGTTCAATAAGCCGAGAAGTTTATTTACTTATTTATTTCATTTCCAACAGATAACAAGGAACCCAATTACAGGAAATACTTATTTAAAATAAATACAAATGATAAAATTAACAGAAAAAAGTGCAATGAGAAAAACAGAAAACAATTACTCATTTCTAAGAAATATTCTAAATTTAGAAAAACACAATATACCTCAATAGATAAATATGAACAAATATACCTATATAATTGGTACCTGCTTAAAACACTTTGTATTAACATAAAAAATAAACGCATGACTATAAATAGGCTAACCATATACGCACACATGAACACAAACACATCCATGTACACATATCTATATATGTAAAGTGCACTCAAAAATGTACTGGAAATAATACCACAGGAAAGCTATATATCAAATTCATTTTAATAACACAATCATAATTTCATAACAGAATTAGCGCAATTAATAATATGTTTGATATTATCCACATAAATATCACAAATTGATGAAGTCTTGTTAATATTAGTACACATAACATGTATTGGTGATTTAAACATTATTGGTGATTTAAACATTATATTAGTACGAATTGGATTATGATAAAAAACCAAAGTCGAGCACGATTCTATTCTTAGAACGTAAAAATTAAGCATATTAAGTAATGAAGGTGAGTCAATATTATTGTGTATAAGATTGTAAACAAATTTTATAGATATTATAAAACGCCTAGTTTCTAAAGAATAAACACCATATCTAAAAGAATTTAATTTTCTATACCCCTATTGTGATATACCCGATCTTCTTTAAATATTAAGAATTTTAATAACCTTCTTTGTACGTATTCTATATTATTTATATGATTTTGGTATAGCGGATAATAAATAAGACATCCATATTCTAATATCGATCTCACTTAAGCGAAATATAATATTTTAAGACTAAATACATTACTAAAGTTATTGCAATACCTTAAGATGAGGCCCAGTATTTTAAAAGCAGTAGACACTACATGTTCTATATGTATTTTAAAAGTTAACTTACTATCAAATAGTATGCCCAAATCTTTCATTTCAGAACACCTGACAATTGGAGTTACGTTAATACTGTATTGAAATTCAGTAATATCTTTTCTTCTAGAGTACGACATGACAACACATTTGGAAATATTTAAACACAAATGACTCCTAACACACCAGTCATTTACTATATTCAAATCATTTTGAAGGGCTATACAGTCTGCCGCAGATGAAACACTGCTAAATATTTTGAGATAATCTGCAAACATTAAATTCTTAGAATTAATGTTATTCGACAGATCGTTTATAAATATGAGAAACAGTAACGGCCAAAGGTTAGAGCCCTGTGGCACTCCTGAAGTTGTTTCATATTGATCAGATCTAAAACCGTCATATTCGACAAACTTCTTACGATTAAATAGATAAGAATTAAATAGATTAAGTAGCTGGTTCGAGAGGCCTATAACTTCCAGCTTTGTTAAAAGTAAGTATAAATCTATTTGGTCAAAAGCTTTACTTATATCCATATAAATGGCATCAACTTGGCCCTGCGCATCTAACACTTCAGAAACGTATTGAGTAAAATAACAAAGATTGCTGACAGTGGATCTTTGCTGATTAAGAGATATAAGAGATTTCACATCGGTTATGTTATCATATAGCATCATTTCAATGAGTTTAGCAAAATTGCAAAGGATAGATATTGGCCTATAATTTTGTAAAATGCTAGGGTCTCCTTTTTTTAATACTGGACATATTTTAGATGTTTTCCATAATTCCGGAAAATTTGAGGTTTTAAGAATTAAGTTAAAAATATAAATAATAATGGTTGTATGAAAACATCAGTGCAATCTCTAACTACAGAACCCGGTACGCCATCAATACCAGAAGGTTTATTTATAGCCTTACGAATATCATCCTCAGTTATTTGAAATATATCAATGCTTACACTGTGGCTTTGCTGATCAATAATATTAAGCGCATAGGTAGGATTAGAATCATGATAAACACTACAAAAGCATTAACTACAGCCTGTGATCCTTCGTGTTTCGTCACATTTTTTTATTATTCCTGGTATTCTAGCGCGACCTTTTATATTATGGATATATGCCCAAAAAGCCGTAGGATTAGTTTTAATACTCTGTTCAGTGTCATCTATAAATTTTCTATATGCAGTATCAATTTGTTTCTTAATAATGGATCTTAGTCTTTTAAATTCAGTGTCATAATAAGGCGTATTATATTTTTTATGATTGCGATTAGCAATCTCTTTTAGACGTATGTTGTTAATAATTTCATTATTGTATCAAGTTGGATATTTTCTACTACGATTAACACGTAGTGGTACCGAAGAATCAAAGATATTATATATGCTATTATATAATTCCTCACAAGCGGAATTTACGTCCTCATATTCATATAAATTTGCCCAGTCAGCATTTAGCAGTAAGTT
Organism: Rhamnusium bicolor; assembly: GCA_029963845.1. NCBI lineage: Eukaryota > Metazoa > Arthropoda > Insecta > Coleoptera > Cerambycidae > Rhamnusium > Rhamnusium bicolor. The sequence continues at coordinate 56,280 of JANEYF010004767.1, read as the reverse complement.
ATACATTAATGGAAAATTTGCTTTTCTGAAATTGTATGATTTTGGCATATCTTGATTAGCTTAAAGTTATTAAAAATTGATATAGAACATGGACGGCTTATAATAAGTGAAGGATGATGGTGGTCTTCTTTGACAATAGAAATATCATCTCTAGATACTTCACAAACTAGATTTGAGAAAACTAAATCTAACGTACGCTCATGTGAATTTAAAATATGGATGTATTGATTTAAATTTAAAAAATGCATAAAGTTTAACAATATTCTGTGTGTATTATCTGTGATACCGAGAGCGAAATTACCCATTATTAATATATTTGCATTGTAAATATAATCGAGAGACATAAAAGTTTCAAAAAATAATTGATAATCATATACAGAAATATTAAAGTTAAATGTTAAGCGAAGGACCGAAGCTAAAACAAACTAGTTTCAGGGAAATTACAAGTCAATGTTCCTTATATTTTCTAGTCAAGTTCCTCCAACAGTTCGGCTCCAATACCAAATTTAATTGCGAAATAATTTATGGCAAAGTAAAAATTCAAGTTCGAAGAATTATTCTATAGGTTGACTTCACCACTATCGATTTGCACTCTATAGCTTCTTTCTGTTTTTATTGAGAATTTATTATTTTTACCACAAGATGTTAAGTTAAAATTGGAAAGATCGACCACAAGGATTTACAACCACTGTTACATCAGTTCTTCTTGGCACAAAGTCGCACCAGTTGTTGGAATCAATGGCGATCGTCAAATATAACTGTTCTTTGTTATAGTTGACTGAAATCGAGAATAGTGAACTGTCGTGAATTTTGCATCAGCTTTATTTCTATCATTCTTATTTCGTCATGCCTTTATAGACAAATTTGATTTTTGTTTTGATGAATAATATTTACAGGAAACAATTACTTAGTCTGCTATAGTCTATCCTGGCTTGCTATTATTATTTGTCTTTTCCATTATTTATGGTATGCTGACGAGAACATAAGAAGTTCGAAACCGGTCTATGTCTAGTGAGGAAGTGACAAATGATCTTAGCTACCAAACAAGACTTGCAGGTTTAATTCAACGCAGGTCGGGGTTTTTGTCCGCTGAGAAGTTGTTTCCTGTAAATATTATTCAGTATGTGGTTTAGCCTACCAGGGTTAGAGGTCACAGCTCTGGTACCTGCTTTGCAGGTCGCTATCAGTCACTAAGACATCAGTGCTGTCTGACGGTTAGTAGCACTGACGACCAGAGGGATACATTTATCACTCACAATGTCTGTTTTGTTTTGATCTTCATTGCGCCATCTTCTTCCTTCCCTCCTAATTTTGTGGGTGGGAGGATGGTCAAGAATCGATTTGCAATATAATTTACTTTTCTGATGATGATCATTTAGAAGAAAAATCTCGAGTTACCGCGTTCACCCTCATCAAGTCGTCCTGACCAGTTCGATTTTTTAATCACGAAATTTATTGATTTTTTTTACTATTTTCTCTCGCGGCTCTGTCATCTTTTGTACAATACTGAGAGGGCATTTCCCATGGGCTTTAGGTAACCCCTGACTGTCTCGTCCCATCAAGTGAATATCTTCTCGTTAGGAGAAGTAGTATCTTTCAGTCATTTACTCCGATTCGGTTTCCGAATTCTTTATAGTAACAACATTGAGTTTGGCCATTCCTAATTCTTATGCAGTCTTTCAGAAAATTAATTTTTTATCTCGAGTTCATCGGTTTTAATTCGGCCACGTCTCTTCTCATCTCTCTCATTATTATCCTCACTTTCTGTTTTTAGATCCTTAACACTGTCGTAGTTTTCTACGAAACATCAAAATATTATATACGGCACTCAACGCATGTTTCGCCAACCATGTTAGAATCATCTGGAGATGATTAAAACTCATTAGATTCCTCACAATTTTGGGCCAAATCAGTAATTTTTTGCGATGGTAATATTCTAGTAATCGCAGAATCGGTTTTGACCGGAACTGATGGTTACTACCAGATGATGAGAGCACAGTACTTCAGCTATGTGATGAGAAACCAGCAAAAATATCGTCTTCTTCAGCTTCTGGGAAAATTTGAGGGACGAAGAGGTCCCGGTCGAAAAAGAATCTCCTGGTTCGCCAACTTAAGGAAGTGGTACGGAACAACCACCACTGAGCTCTTCAGGATTGCAGTAAATAAAATCAAAATAGCCTTGATAACAGCCAACAACTGGAACGAATAAGGCTGATGAAGAGGTAGAAAATATTATTAATTCTATTCATTTTTTAAAAACGTTATTTATTTTGTTTTTAAAAATGTCAGTTTTGATCTCGATCAGTTTGTCTGTAAATGTTTACCATGATAATATTCTTTATATTAATTTTTTTAAAGAACATAACCGTCTCTTACTTTTTGAATTTCGCATGCGACTTTGTGAAAATCGTAGTTATTATTACTTCTTTTTTATAGGGGAATATCATATTGGCACTTCCTTAAATGATTCAGTTATTTTATCTTTGATATTTTTTCCCTATTAGTTTTTGTGAGTCCTACTGTTTACCAGATGTTCATGTAAATTCTCTAGGTATTATTAGGTGTTACAATTTCAGTGTCACACGCATGGCGGTTATACACCGATTAAAGTTTTGAATCAGTTGCTTCGTAGAATTTTCTATATGAGAAACCCCAACACACTGTGTCATATTTTAATTGGTTTTAGCCTGTAAAGTTACACAACGATCGTTATTTGTTTTCAAAGTACATCTACCTGACTCTTCAACTGAAACTGTTGTCAACGTACTTATATACCTAACACCTGTAAATGCTGTCTCTCTCATGTCAATTACTACTAAGTAGTTATTATTTGAAAAGCAAACTGTCTACTTTATTTAATATCCTTTTGTTACTGTTCGCTTTTCTCAAATAACTTTTATACGAGAATAAAAGAGAAATGCCACGAAACTTCAAACCCATCTCTTCTAAAATTATTACAGTTTGTCAAAGCTCAAGATAAATATCACAAATTAATACTGTCTTCAGTACCTATTCGCAACCTGACACTGGCAGTGGTAATGATGTCGGGCACTCAATTTGGAAGTTTTATTTAGGGAGAAAAATGACACTTTTTAAAAAATCGAAAAATGTGAAAACTGCCTTGAAATGAGAACAATAATTTTCCTTTCTAAATATTTATGTTTAATAATATTCGTTTAATCCATATACTTACCTACATTTAGTATACAATAGGGACTTTATATACAGAAAAAAACAGAAAAATGTGGAAATGATGTTTTCAGCAGCATTTAAGAGTGGGCTTTGGAAGTGTGAAAAAATTTTTTTTATTACACTTAAGAACACGCATACAACAAATCACAAATCGTTAAGAGTATTCAACAACGAAAACGATGAGCCTTCACCGTCTAGAAAAATGTCTTCCAGAAATATTCGCTCATAGTAGAGATCGGAAGATAGCGATACATTCCAGAGACGGCTTACGTAAATATAATACAATTTAAACACCTAATGCAATATTCACAAACAACATGAAATGATAAAATACTATTATATGTACTATGCAATAAATCTGTTTTCGTTACAAAAATGGGAACAACAATTTTAAGGTTTTTATCAGACAACTGGGTGGCTTGCAGCTATAAAAAATTACTTACTGACCGTCGCGTCGTCTTGACGGGAATGCTCGTTAGTCGAGTGTCCAATAGTAGAGCTGGGCCGATACCAACACTCAGTATCTGTTATCGGCCGATACATTGAATTTTCAGATACTGGCCGATACCTGAATAGTTCAGATAATTTTATCAGAAAAGAGTAATAATATGCCGTCGCGAAGAACAGTTTTTAAAATTTTTATACTTATTTCATTAAAAAAAAAAATTAAATTAAACACCACATGTAATACAACCCCCTGTATCCCTGAAGGCACCTCAAGATACCTTGTGTAGTAGAGGGCGTTATATTTAGAGACAATGGACACACACCCAATATCCGAATATGCCAGGACTAATTTCTGGTTTTAGAAAAAAATCCTAGCTCCTCGATCGGGGATCGAACCCGGGACTCCAGGATGAGAGGCAAGTGTCCTTACCACTCGACCACGAAGCCAAATAAAATAAAACAAATAACAATAAATAAATAATTATTTCTATCACTATACCTATTACTTCAGTACTTTACGTTTACTTACTCTCTCATTAAGTTATAAAGATGTGTATTGTTTCGAACTGTTTTAATAATAATAATAATATAATAATATGTTTATTTCCATAAGACCATAACAGTATCGGAATTGTCAAATACTAAAATGTAAATTATAAAATGTAGAATCTATATACCTACACATATACACACATATATACATATATACACATATATATATACACACATACACAAACACATGTACAGATATATAATGGTAGATTACTAAACATATGACATAAAGACAAACAAACATAATTAACAATTATGACCAAGTAAAGGTACACAATTATTTTTATTATCACAAAATTAATTAAATTAGATTAATAACATTAATTAGAGCGGTAGTATTCCTCATAAGAGTAAAAGCACTGCTCCACTAAATATTTTCTTACAAGCTTCTTAAATGTTACAAAATTGTTTGCATTTCTTATAACTTGTGGGAGGTGGCTATACATTTTTATTGAAGAGATAAAGGGACCTTTCTTTATTTGCTCTAATCTATGGCTGGGTACAAACATATTTTTTGCTGATCTAGTGCTGTACTTATTTATATCACCACATTTTAAAAGGTTATTAATATTCTTCCTGACAATACATACTGACTGCAAAATGTATATGCAGTAAATAGTGAGTATGCCATGCTGTCTAAAATAATCCCTACAGGATGTATTGTAGGTAAGTTTAAACATACTTCTCAATATTCTTTTCTGCAAAATGAACACCTTTTCTATTCCGGAACTATTTCCCCAGCACAATATGCAATATTGCAGAACCGAATAGATATTGCCGTAATAAAGAGCTTTCAGAGTATCAGAGTTAACAGAGTCTCTCATTTGGAGGAGAGCAAAGTTTTGACTAGCCAGTCTGTTTGTTAGATTCTCTATATGAATCTCCCATGACATAGTCTTATCCATATGTACATCTAAGAATTTCACAAAATCATTCTGATGAAGATTATGATTACCCCTAACCAAGAGACTAAAATCCAACTTTGTACCAATTGGAGAGAACATTAGAAATACAGTTTTTTGCTTATTTAGTATTAACCCATTGTTGAGACACCACTGTGATATTTTATCTACACATAGAGTTACATTTTTACTTAAAAGATCTACATTTGTAGCAGTTATGATAGCAGAGGTGTCATCTGCAAAAAGAGTTAAAAATCAGTTATTTATGTTGACTACTAAATCGTTGACGAATATTTTAAACAACAACGGACCCAAGACACTGCCCTGTGGTACCCCTGTTAACATGTTAACACTATCCGAAAGACATTCTACTCCATCTTGTACGATCTTAACTGACTGTGTTCTCTCCAATAACTGAATAAACTGAAAATAATAACTGCAATGCTCAGTAATATCAGTTGATTCACTTGAATCAGTCAAATCAGTTCGAAAAAATACACCTGATGATCAAAAATGTAAAAGAGGGTACTGGCTATAGCTAATTAAGCTTAAATTACCGTTATTAATTAAATTTTTAGATACATGTATCTGAATATCTGGTATCTGAGAGCCCGTGTCTGAGTATCGGTATCGGTTTCCGAAATATTGGTATTGGCCCGGCTTTATTCAATAGCAATGCTAATGTATAGATAGACATAATCTGATTCGCCTTGGTTATCACGTTTACGTCCACTACCCCATGATGAATACACTCTAAATACGTAGTATTTATAAAACGTCTATGTGAATAACACGTAGATACGTAAACAGTGCGAAATTAAAGGCAACGGGAGTTTAACTTTTTTCAAATATTTTGTTGAATTCCTTCAGAGAATAAAGTAAACTTGTGGATTAGTGAATTCCCGCTGTTGCAATTTAACGGCATGGAATTATATTGCACAAGATGTAAAACATGAATTTCGTGCAACACCAAAGTAAACATTTAAGGCGGGTTTACATGCTCAAGTAATTTGCACAAATCCACTTATGCAACGTCACTTCTGCAAGTTTGGCTTGTACAGCATCTGATTTTGCTTGAAAAATATGCGTTTGACTTATAATATCAAAAAAGACAGTTCTTGAATGTATAGAACTTTACAAATCATTTCCATGTATTTGGAAAATAAAGCATACGAAACTCTGATAGAAAATTGAAAGATTGATGCCGATGCTTAATAGAGAAACTGCTGTAAAGAAAATTAATTGTCTACGAACAACATCTGTATGAGGAGTTAAAAAAAATTGGATCGGTAGGATCAGGCGCTGGAGGGAGATGTGTATATTTCACACATTTGACATTTTGCGCTACGTACTGAACTTTTGTTCAAGAAATTCCAAAGAGGACAGTTAGTACACGTAAAAGCACAAGATGGCCTCTCGGTGCATCAGCTAAACTGACTGTAAATGACGATCTTAAATCGATTATTTTGCACAATTTTGCTTGCGCAAAACCAACTTGTACAAATTGCTTGAGTGTCTAAACCCACCTCTAGAGACACATTTCCTCAGACAGTGTGTGAGTGATAATATTACAGATAATCTACTATTTACACAATGTTTGCAAAAGTGTATTAGTGGGCTGTATAACAATGTTTAGGTGCCATCGGAATCGACATTAAGAAAAAAACATTTATCACAGAGATGTGACAGTATTAAACAAAAAAAATTATTCTGGACTGAATGACAAAATATGTCTGGATTAGCGTGGATGAAAACAATTCTTGCGGCTGGAGGGTGGTAAATGTTTTAGTGGGTGCATTAATATTGGTAATATATGTTTACTCTTGTCATCGTTAGTTAAAAATATATACATATGTGCTAGTATTACATTCATCAATACTTTCATCCCTCTTCATATTAACTTTGGCTGTTTGTGACAGGACACCATCTGTATACTTTGTTATCATTGTAAATAATTAAGAGTTAAGGGCGGGTTGTACAATACAAATTTTGGTAATAGGTCGTAACAGAACTGACGTATGATGCTTAGTAACAGTTTAGTTCGGTTGAACCGAAGTTGTACAATTTGTAGAGATTTTTATGCATTTGTTTGTACCATTTGTAATAAAGAAGAAAAAGTTAGGTCAGTGCCTTTTTATATGTATTTATTTGATGACATCAAAAAAAAAATTGTAGTTTTCTTTGTAATCTCCTTAGTATCCCATAAAATGATGAGGTTACTGCAATCAGTACTAAAACCAAAAAAGAGATAAGACCAGATCTTGAGCTGAAACCTTTCACTCCGGATTGGATAACGTTTAGGACTTTTTGCGTGCATCAACTTTCTTATCTTACATATAAATACAGTTTTTAGGACACTATTTACAATATATAATTCTGATCGCAATGATATATACATGACAAAACAAAGACATATCGCTGGATTCAATAATCAAACAAAGGACATTCATGTCATACACCCCAAACAGAAATATCACGCAGATACGGTGCCTCCAAAACACGTGTCTCTTTTTGGACACGAACCACTTTTATTTGATATATACAGGGTTACATATTTTGAATTCAAGACTTTAACAGTGTAGTGTAAAGTAAAGGTAATTTTATACTTCACAAAACACCAACTCAGTTTTATTCACCTCCAGTTGATGCCAACTTGGTTGGCGAAACGCGCATCGAGTACAATATATGGTGTTTTGGTGTTTTGTGGAAAACCCCGTTTCATAATTTTATACTGAAAATATTCTATAAACTTATAACCTCGGACAGTCCTTAATGGCCCCTTAAAGTTGTGAAAAAACATGATTTTAGAAAGTCATAAAGAACCGGTTTAGATAATTTCTCTAAATTTTGTATATTTATCACTAAGATATTTTATTTTACGTCAAAAACTAGTTCAGAAAAATACTCATAGGCGTCTCATTAAAGAGAGTAATGTGCAGTTTTTGCTTGTAGCATGTTAATAAGGTCCGAAACTTTGTTAGGAAATATTTAATGGCGTATGTTTATCCAAACTTTTGTACATCTAACAAAACGATTATAATATTAAGTTTTTGTGTTTACAGGGAAAAAATTGAAGTAAACCTTAATCGAAATAGGGTGCGATCATATGTTACTTCCGCACGTCGCAAAGTGAGGAAGTTTTGTATTCGTGAAAAAAATTTTGAAAATTTTTGTTGCATTTCTGGACGCATCTCGACGAATTATGACGATAGACAAAATTTCAGATAGAGAAAATATTCTGTCTGTGTGTGTGTGTCTGTGTTCGCGATAGCAGCTACCATTTTTGAGATAAAGCTTTGAAATTTGGTACACACATTCTAGATGTCAAGGAAGAGATTGAGTTCGCTGATGAACAAAATCGGTCTAAAAAAAATATTAGTGACATTCCACCAATCTGACTTTTTGAAACATCAAAATGTCAGTTTTTTGAAACGTCAAAAAATTTGACTTTTGAAACTTCAAAAATTACTTTTAATATAAACCACCACACGTCGAGTTTTACTACGATGAGGAAGTTCTGATCCCGAAGTAATTGGCAGCGGTTTTTTTTCAAGATTCATCAGTACTTTTTGTATAGTTACTATGCAACATGAAAAAGAATTTTTATACATTTTTACAAAATAATCAAAAGTGAAAAATACAGCAAATTACTCACTTAAACGAGACGCTTATGAAATATCTTTCTGTTAATTGTTGATGTAATAATTGTAATAAAATATCTCTAAATTATCGGAATCAGTTCTTCAGATATTTCTAAAAAACTTTTTTCCACTCCTTACAGAGAATATTGACAATTGACATGACAATTCAAGCAATCGGTACGCCCAAATTGAAAGCGATATACGTAAAGGCCATTAGTTTCAACACTGGGGGAAAGTAGATTACGTATCACTAGAGTTGGTAGAAATAAGCGTAATAAGAGAAATTAGCTAGTAATAAAAGTAATAAACTGTTATAATTTATAATAATGTATGCACAACTTACCCTCTTAACCAATTTCTTAATGAACTAGCTATGTTATCACAAACTGGAGAAGACTTGTATAAACTTTGCAGCATAAGGTATGTTTCTATGGTTGTCTGCGTGAGTGATGTTTACATTTTGAGAACGATCATTCGACATCTATTGATGTAATACAAGCATATTAGTCTTTGAACGCACTTAACGGATCAAAGATGTACCATCAGTACCATCAGAAATTTGTCTTAATCTGGTAAAACCGATGTCTTGCACATGTGCACATGTGCAAACATTTCCCTAACGCGCCCATTTTTTGCGTCAACTATAGCGTGTAGCAGTCGATTTACTTCGTCCACTATTTGCAGTGACTCCGCTAACGACAACGCACTGTTTTGTAAGATTTATATGGCGGCAGTAACCTTGTAAATAGTTTTTAAAGCTGTTTCAACGGAAATATCGTCGAATTTTGTCTGGCTTTCCTTAATAGCTGCAGCCTCGTCAGAACTGAATTGTAGTATTACAGCTTTTATTTGTTGTAAATATTCAGCATAATAAAATGCTGCCCTCAACTATGTTCCCCAACGTGTAAGAATGTGGTGGTTCGGGAGTACCGGGACACTTGCTGTGAAATGCGCGAAGTCGTTTAGGAGATTTAAGGAACACTTTTTTTTGTACTTGCTATTAATGTATCTGCCTCTGGAAAACTTTGTCGAATAGTTTCTGCCACAAGATGTAAAGCATGCACTTTTCACGTAACATGTACCAACCTGCAATCGTGTTCTTGAAGAGAACAGCCTTACCTATTTTTTAATACACATTTGATCGTATTTACAATGTTTTCGCGTACAGTTGGTATATAGTTACGCAACGTTGCGCGACTTGGTAACGTCACCTGGATTGTATTTATTGCAGAACTCCCGAAATGGTTGTTGAACGAGTATGTGCAGCGGAACATCTCGGGCAATCAGCATTAACAGGAAATCGAACATAAACTGTGTTTTCGATGGCACGCAATTTTTTTTTGTTTTATGCTGCACAGTATAGAATAAATCCGGGAGTTTACTGATATATTTATTCACTTTCTCAGCGTATGGCCCTTTTTTACCCTTGGGCACGTCTGACATATTTTATTATTAAATTAATATCAACAATAAAATAAAATTATCAACAATACAACAACATAAAATACAACGAAGAGGAATAAATTAACGTGTAAACATTACGACACACAAAAATAGACTAGTCTAGCGGCTGGCTTCGATTTGTCCGCCGGCCGATCATGGCCTCACCAGATATCTACCTGCTTTTGCACCATTGAATAGCCACACGACTTGCCAACTTTACGTATCACTACTATTTCTAGGTTAAGATTCCGTCATGCTTGCTTTGCACAACAGTTGAAGAGGAGAGGAGTTCTTGATACAGATTTGTGCGCATCATGCAGAGTCATTTGCGATTTGGGTCATATTTTTTTTGACTGCTCGTGCCATAACAGAGCTATAAACGATTTTATTAATCGACTATTAAAACGGAAGATCTATCTTCCAATTAATCTGCTGCATCCACCGTCTCTGAAAAATATACATATTTATAAAGAATTATTGCATTTCCTGAGTAATATAAACCAACGATTATAGGGCGCTATAGGTTTAGAATCGTTGCATCAGTTCGCTGTCCTTGTGTTTGATGTATCTTTTACCAGTGGTATTAAACCTGTGTGTTTGTATAAATACACTGATAGACCCCTGGGTGAGAAGAGTGTGCCCCTGTTTCCTTCCCTGTTAGTGGTCGTCATTTCAAATTCTCTAGTTTATCGTTTAGATTAGCTTTTCAATTATGTAATTGGCTAATGACCATGTCCAATGTCAAAAAAATGTACTCTTTTAATAATTGTATGTTTAATTAAACAATAAAATTTTGTTCTATTTTCCGTTTTCTTTTTAAATATGTTTTAAATTTGCTTAGAAAATAATCTATTTATATGTCACGCGACCTTCTGATCCTCTAGATAAATTTTTATTTTAACTCACGCAAACTGTGTTTCTTTGCAATGACACTCGAGCAAACTGACATTAACTAAAACCGCACGTCCTGCGGACTCGTGATTTTGCCCTTGATATATTTTTTTACTATTCTGAATAATCTGAAACTGTTTAGGTGCTGATTGGATGAAATTTAATGTCATTTTCTCACTGATGTGGAAATTCCAGTTGCTCTGAATAACGCAAATTATAATAATACTACAAGAACCAGTTTTTTGAAAAGAATGTTTGTCTTTAGATTTTTGTCAACGATGAAAGTAATTATCAGTGCATTAATTGTGAACGAAAATTGTCTACCGGTATCACGTATCGTATTGTATCGATTAAAAATTACCGGTCCCAGGCAGCATAAACATGCTATTTAGCTAAAATAACCAAGATTCGTCTATAAAGTCGTTTTAACTGCTTTCGTCAAGTGGGATTTTAGCCACATTATTTTAGTCGTGGTTCAACATAAAATTTAAACACAAAAACGTAAGATTGCCTTTTTTTAGCTATATACTGGTCATTTATAGTAGCCACAATATGGCCATGCAGGTTTGGTTAAAAATTCATTTTCATGATTCATGTATGAGCAAGTAATTAAATGGCAACAACATTATAGCTATGAAAATGACCAGAATATGTTGGCATGGTTTTAGTTATTAATATACTGTTGATATCTGAACTATTGGCAAGGAATTAGCCAAAACATGACTACTTTATTTGGCGATTTTCTTAGCTGTTAATTCCGCATTACGACTAAAATAATAAAGAAGAAGTTGTTACTAAATGCCCTTTTGTAAAATAATTTTGTAGACATAAAAGCCTATTTTGGGACTAATCAGCAGGGTAAGTACATTATACCCTTAAAATAGTGATGCTGGCAGTGTTTACACACTTCATATCTAAATATATGCCAGATACTGAAACTAATCCCCAAAACTATTCACTGAGTGAAATTAAATGTAAACTTGTGTATGTAAAATACCATAATCAAATTGTATTCTTATAATTGCTTCATACTTTAACTATTTGACGTATGTAATTAATTGAATATACAAGTAAAAATTTAGGTTTATATTATATATCTAATAATTATGCTGTGTATAAAAAAACAAAACAAATCAAGAGTTTAGTTTGTTTCTTCACTCTCTTTATAGCATATTTATTTCTTTTCAATTTAGTTTTATTATATTATTTCTTTATAATGTAACGAAGTGTTTGGTGAAAAGTCATCTATTATATGGCATCATAGGATGGGGTGGAGTCTCCAAGACTTACCTCGCTCCTTTAGAAATCCCCAAAAAAAATTCCTTAGAATGATTTTTCTTAAATACGGTATATATCCCAGTGACATGCTGTATCAGGAATCCAATATATTGGATGTTATTCAATTATTCTACGTTAATGTGACACAATATTTAAACAAAAATGAATTACTTGCTTATAGTCATAAATACCAAACTCGTCAATACAATAAATTCATTAATCCACTAATGTATAAGTCCGTAGGGAAACGGTGCTATAAATACCTTGGTCCCAAATTATTTAATACGTTACTAGATGAAGTAAAAGATGAAAAAACGGTGCACTCATTCAAAAGAAAAATAAAAATCAATATAAAAAACTTTACAAGGAAACATATCCATGACTTAATAGATGCACTTGAACTGTCTCGCTAGAACTAAAGAACTGAGTAATTACAAGAAGTAAAGAAATGAAATAGGATTTTTAATTTTTATGTGTGCGGGTGTGTCAACTGGTGTTCTGTAGGCGTATAATATCTAATGTGTATACATATGTGGCAGAATACATTTGTTAATTTCCTAGCTAAGTGCGTATAATTGTGTATATATTTGGCTCTATTCTGTCTTTGTCTGAGTATACATATACTGTTGTTCAGAACTATGCTATTGTGTATTGTACCTTAAATCAGATTTTTCGTAGATATATGTTTAAATATAAATATAAATATTGATATCTTAAGTTGAATCCTTCAACTTGGGATTTATTTTCTTATTATTATTATTATTAAGTATACTTGCATACTTCTTAAGGCGTAATATGCAAACCTTGTTTATCAACGTATTAGATATAAGCAAACTCAATATACGCATGTACCCACCACAATGTAAAAATGAAGATGAATAAAAAAAATTATTATTATATTTTTCCGTTAATGATTTCTTATGGTAATAAGACCTAAGTGGGTTCTTCTTTAACTTTGGTATACCCTGTATACGATAACTTGTATTAATGTTTATTTTTAAACCGCTTTGAACAAATTGTTGTCAATTGTTTTATTAGTCAAATATTTGGAATAATAATTAATCCTCGAAGGTAATTCGTTCAAACCAGTATTTGTTGAATATCTTTTGTGAAGGGATCTTCCTGAAACATCAAATTTAATCATATACCTGAATCCCTAAAGGAACGGAGTTCTTATTGTACATATTTGAAGTAGTAAATTAAATAAAGACGAAATCAGATTGCACAGACAATATAATATGTAGTGGTAGTGAACTCACAGATAAAATAGTAGCAATTTTCTCTACTGCAGATATCAGTTAATAGTAACCATTATAAAATAAATGTGGAAACTCAAATAAGTAGATAGATGTTATCTCAGAAATTAAAAGTATGTTGTTATGCCATACATCGTGCCTGTGCCTCCTGTCCACAGAACAGATAAAAGACTCCTGTCTGTGCCATAAACAATCGGAGAGGTTATGTTTTCTTTATAGACCATAGTTTCGCCATTTTTTGGCGAAGAAACTTGCTAACTATTTTAATCAAAATCTCGTCAAATTTTTCGTTGTACTTTGGCCAACATTACCAGTTATATTTGCGATTCAGTTAAAAAAGTTTGTTAATGCTATTTTAGCCATATTCTGATTTATTTCTATATAGCATCATTACCGAAAACGTATGCCAAGTTACCGCCATGTTTTCTATTAAACTAGAACAACCCGAACGGTGGCCATTATGTTTATTTTCAATATTTTGTTAAATTTACCTCTAAAAACGTTTTAATTTACTAATTCGATATCTTAATTAATTTTGATAACCTTACCATCAATTGCACTCTGAAATTTCAATGTATATGGTAATGGTAATGGTAATGATTGGGGAGGCTAACGCCTGGCAAGTAGGCCACAGACGGGCCCTTTTTACCAACCCCCAGCTGTCACCTCAGCCATGTGCTTCTATTGCTCCCTCATCGAATCTTTCCGACCTTCTGATGAAGGTCAGGATGTCACTCATTGCGAGGAAGCTCATCTCCTCCCTTAGACGCGCCTCAGAACCGAAGATACTGTGTGTCAGGCGCCCAAACGCTTCACATTGTCCCAGGAAGTGGTAAGATGTCTCTTCATCACTCCTGCATCTTGAACATGTAGGGTCTTCCTCAATACCTATCAATGATAGATGCCTCCCTAAGTCTGCAGTGGCTTGTCAGAATACAGCTTAAGAGATTCAGAGTTTTACGACCCCGTCCCAGCAACCAGGCCGATCTCGATTTGTTCGGCCCCGTCCCAAAATCTCGGGTTTGCCTGCAGGCTCTGTTGGTCCTCCAGTGCGTCCTCAGTGTCTCGTGGGCCCACTCATTGAGGGCCGTTGTGACCTGCCTTCTTGAAATACCTAACAGGCTCAGGTCCGTGACAGGGTTCCTCGGCTCCGAGTCTAGCCAATTCATCGGCCTTCTCGTTGCCTGGAACTCCCATATGTCCCGGGACCCATACCAGTCTCACTTGTTTATGCCTGGCCAGCTCTTCTAGGGCATCCCCACACTCCTGGACGAGAGCTGATCTCGTCCTGGGGGAGCACACCGCCTTTAGAGCAGCCTGGCTGTCGGAGCAGATGTATATTATCTGTTCCGCCCCATTCCTAACCTCAGCCCTACCTGCCACCGCTAGGATGGCGTAAACCTCTGCCTGGAAGACCGTGGTGTACGAGCCTAGAGCAAAGCTCTCCTGTACTTCTTTGCCTTCCAGATATATTCCCGCCCCGGAAGACGATCTAGTGGCCAGCCGAGATCCGTCTGTATAACACACCAGAGAGTCCGGGCGGAAGTCAATTCTTCCTTCACTCCACTCCTCCCTACTAGGAAGAGTGAGAGTGTAATTCCTTTCCAACCTTAGCTGATCTTTAGCTTCTCTCACCTTCAGGACAGAGAGAGGGATTTCCCTCTCCGTCAGTCCAGCAATTGCTGCGTGACCTTTAACTCCGCCTGAACACTGCCAGCTCCCAGAATCCCGCATTCTCAGATAGGCCGCCATAGCCTCCCTCTTTATCCACGAGGGCAGCGTTGGCAGGCCTAGCAGAACCTCCAGAGCAACTGTCGGTGTCGTCCTCATTGCGCCAGTGATCCCTAGGCAGGCTTGTCTCTGGACTTTTGCCAGCTTTCGGGACGTAATCGTTCTGTCACGCTCGGTCACCAGACCACGGATCCATATTGGAGCCTAGGCCTGATGACCGCCGTGTACAGCCAGTGTAGGATCCGTGAGTTGAGGCTCCAGTTCCTACCTACCGCTCGGCGCAATTGCCAGAAGGTCGCAGTCGACTTTTTGATGACGTCGATATGCGGCGTCCATGACAGTTTGCTATCTAGGGTCACTCCCAGGTACCTAACCTCCTGCACAAGCGCAAGAGGTTTACCGTACATGGTTGGTGCCCTAATATCCTCTATTTTCCTTCTCTTGGTGAATAGGATCATCTCAGTCTTAGATGGATTAACTGAGAGACCTGTTTCGCCTCACCATCTTTCTATTATTCTACAAGCTACCGGCGTTCTGTTGCAAACGACATTTAAGAAGCGGCCGGTCACTAGGACCAGCCCGTCGTCCGCATATGCCTGCGCATAAAATCCTTCCGAAGTTAGGCGCTCCAAGAGACCATCCATTATTAGACACCATAGATGGCGTGATATGCAGCTGCCTTGTGGACAGCCGCCCCTCACCCCGACGTCCAATTGGCAGTCTCCTAAAATGTATATAATATATTTCGAATTAATTTAATTATATTTAAAACATAGGTATTTCAGGGGCCCTCTTTGTTTCTATGAGTATTTTATATAAGTTTATGGAAATAATGCCTGTAGTAATAGATTTAACCTTCTTGTTCATTGTTCTTTGACCAAAAACTACAACAAACATACAAATTATAGTATATTATTAACAGCCGCTATCGAAAAATTCCAAAGTAGTTTATGCTTGGAAATAGTTGACAAAATAAACTTGGCATTACAGACGTTAACAGATGATTCAGGTGTTCGTGTTTCCAAAAAATTTCAAGCCGTTAAATAAAAATGCGGATAATAAGAATCTGCGCGACTTTAAAGAGGGCCTAAGTAATAAAAGTGCGCTGGCTCTTAACAATATTATGCACACGTGAATCTTACATCTTTGGATGTATGTAGAACGTTCACTTGCAAAATACACGTCGACGTTTGTAACAAAACCTAAAAATTTATCAGAAGATACTATAGAATCCCTATTAATGATGCAGATGTATGCTGAGAACTACAAAAAATGATTCATGCACAAAAAATAAGAGGTAAGTCCTTGTAATTAGTTGTACTTACATTAAATGGCCACGGTAACCCGGCGCGTTAATGGAGTCACATTTAACCGTATTTGTAATCTCCAATCTTTTCTAGCTTACTGAATAAACAATAAGATGAATTGAGTATTTCATTTCTGTCACGATCTGAAGCACAGATAGTATTGTAATATACGTATTATATTTTTCCATAGAATATATTTAATCGATAGAGAGTCATTAGCATATCATGATAAAATTTGCGTTTGCTGTTGAAGTGAAAATAATATAATTCTGTCGAATAAAATTAATGCTGTGTCATAAATTATTCCCTTTTTTAATGGTTTAGTTTCGATTCGAGTTATTTAGATAGAGAATAATATTTCATGTAACTAGTGTGAGCTTTATATAAAATATAAATTTTTACAGATTAGAATCATATATGAAATAACCTAGCCTGAATCTAAAGACCAATATTTTTTTAGACTTAATGGTAATTGGATGATATAGACCTCTATAGACTGTAGCAGTTCGGGCGAGGAGTCTTATGTGCTAGCAAAATTGGTGGAACAGGTAACTGGAAAGGGGAGAGAGCAAGTTAACGATATGCTAAATTACATACTCTTGATAAACATTACAAGGCACAGATATGCGCCAGGCGTTAAATACAATTTTATGAAAGTTAGTTTTTGCAATAGTGTATCGATGTAAATACTCATACAAATTTTATGCGAATGACGGTCCATGCTATGTTTGTCAAGTAATACATTCTAATAAGACCGGAAACTCAGGTAAAAAGAAGTAGAAGCAACAGCTTGTTCCCATTTATTGAGGAGCTCACTCTATTTGTAAATGTCTCTGAATTATCAATTCCGATATTTATGCAATTACTGCGTATTTATCTACTTTAAGCTCTGATCAAAATTTTATTGTAACCTCATTTTCTTTTATCATCTCAAAAATCGAAAAAGGGCCAAGATGTCAAGTTGTGGCAGCACAACGAAATTCGTACATTCCGTCCTTCATATCCAAAGCTTGATAATTGCTTTAATAAGAAAGATCCCTCTGTATGTTTAAGAGTCTTGCAGCTGAAATATTTTCATTTATGTAACTATACATACACCAGACACAGAAAAGAGATCTAAACCAAGAATAAATAGAGAGTGGCAAATCAGAGAGCTCTCAGTAACGTTCGATATAGCTTCTGTTTCATTATTAAAAACCGCGAGTAAATCGTACATTCCAGGTCCGTACGTGCCATATCGTACATAGATATAGAACATGGTGAAAAATGGACGTTTTTGCGAAAGCACAATTTTAACCCTTTCGTTAGAATGGCGCGGTAACCGCTTGTGGCAATATTCATGTCCCGCAGTTAACCCCCAAAACGGTGCTTGTTATTATTTTAAGATTAAGATTATATTAACCAGAATAAATAAAATAGTTTATATTAAGTGAAAACTTAAGAATAAAAGAAAATACTACCAAAAGTAAACATTTTTGGTTTAGTGAAACATCTGCATCAACAAGTGAACGATTGACAATGTTCTGAGTGTTTTCAATATTTTTGTCGTCAGAACTGGAGCCATTGTCAGATTCGTCATTCTCATAATTAATTAATTTCCTCAAAATCTTCATCACTATTCATTAAGATGTTATATAATTCATCCGAAGACAACCTGAGGGTTAAACTTAGCCATTTTCAGTAAAGAAAACTCACAAAATTGTATGCACTACTCATTAATTTTATTTCGTAAACAGTTGACCGGGTGCCACGTTTGTCATCTAAAGAAAACGAAATTGACAGATTAATAGCCACCGTGAAGAAGATCTTTTTAAAAGCACCGTCTGGAAAAAAATACGTCATTACAATCACAGCCCATTGTAACGCGTTGGGACACATGGTTAGAGACGGCAAGGAAGATATAAAGAGGGTGATCAACAAAGTAAATGCAAACGACGAACTCCCTATTTCACATGCTTAGCAAGCATTTACTGATCCAGCTGTTCGAGAAGATATATTGTACATCCAAAGTCATTGTTCAAGAATTTATTTGTCAATAAGAAACCTTGAGTGTACGACTACTTCATCTGGATATGCAATAGTTAACGCAGTAAACACTGCATTCGATCTGCGTCAGTTAATTTTTGAGTTATCAGGAGACTCTGCTGAACGTGAGAAAAATAAATTTGAAACAGTTTTACAAATCAATCCCGGGTTTCATACACTGTTGTGAATCTACTTGTAGGTAAAGAGGTAGGCTTTTCTCAACCCAATATAAACGTGTATATTAAATATACTCCTATTACCTTTGTATACGCTGAAAGACCGTTTTTCTTGTATAAATAGATTTTGGGCCACAGGTGTCAAAAGTTAACTCCTGAACATCTAGAACAGTTGTTGCGAATTTACTGGAACTCTATAAATTACTAGTGTGCATTGTTGTGTGTTCAATCAAATATTTATTGCTCCGTTATTTTGGACACTACAAAATCACCAATTAAAGGGTAATATATCATTTATCATATCTTTATATGTGTATGTCCTAGATGAGTCCCTGGTTTTTACGTCATGTACGATTTACTCGCGAACTTTAGTTATTACACCGTTTACTCACTCGCACAAGAGTGGCTGTGGCTGCTGTTGTGATACTACAGACATGCAGACAGATTTTTTTCATAAAGTTATGTTTTTTCATTATAATTCGTCGAAATTTGTCCAGAAATGCAATAAAAATTTAAATTATTTTTCTCTTTTTTTCATTCATTATGTCACTTCTGGTGGTACCACGTTCACCAAATTTAATGTGTCACCCAAAATGTGGTTGAAAATCTTAATTGCCAAATTTGGAAAGTCTCCCATTAGTATTTTTTGAGTTATCGTGGCCACACACATACACACACACAGATCCACAGAAGAAGTCAGAATGAATTCAGGAGGGTTCAAAACGTATATATCAATCAAAATCTTAAGGTCGAAAAAAATCACGATTACTATAACTTGTATTAAGTATAAGAAAGTAAAAATTGTAGTAGCATATTTTTCGATATTGGAGGGGTTTGAACTATTTCTTTTGCATTATACTTTATTTTGAAAACATTTTACTAGAATTTCTTACATAAAAGCAACAAGTAAATGTTTTAATTAAAAATGTAGGTATTTTTAAACACGATCAAATTTCTTTAAAACACAAACTTGTCTAATAATGTCTGTAGCTGAAAATTTAATTTTAAAAATTAATTTAGTGATGAGTTATATTAAGTTTTTACATTATACTTCAGCCGTGGAAGTTCTTGATCCCAGTTGGTGTTTTTCTATGCAAGAAAAACAATTTTAATTAAAATACAGTTACGTAGACGGTTAATTGGAAAATAGTCACCAGTGAACCAATTCTTGATGGACAAGTTATCGGAAAATTAATTTCGTTTCAATTAATTAAATTATAATTATAGATTAATGAATATTTTAATTAACTGTGCAACACCATCTGATGTTTGATTAATTAATCAGCACAAATGCATGTTCCTTAAAAATACAAAATACGGCAAATATTTTTATTATTTTGCGAGCATTTCACGGATTAGTAGGTAGCCTTATTTTGATTTAATTTAGTCCTTACACAAGTTTAAATTATAAAACTGGTTCAAATTATAAAACCCACTGAAAAATAATCCACCAAATGAATTTTGTTATGAAGGAAATATTTTAATTATTTTTTTTGTTTTCCTCGGTTTTTAAAAATTCCAATTAATATTTTATATTTTAAATACTATATCAAAACAAACCAAATCTGTTATAATCATTCATTTTAAGATACTTATATTTTAATCTGCTAAATAAATGGTTAGAAAAATGTATGCCCCAGTCTATTTTAGGCCATTTTATATCAACTTTAGAGAAATATTGTTTCGTGAATATATTTTTGACAAACGCACAGTGCAGCGATCTTATGGGGCAAATGGACAAAAATCAGAACTCCAAAAAATCAGTAGTATCATATGATATATTTACCATAAAATTGTCATTAGTCTACATTTGCATCCACAAATAGTTATTTTACAATGTAAGGTTAGTAAAAAAATAGTGCATGTAAACGTGCATGTATATAATACCATAAAATATTATAAATTATACTTTATACTATAAATGTTGACAGAGAAAGAGATGTAAAAGTATACTTACGATCCAGAAATATTTACATAATATAAACAAAAAAAATGTCCCATGTCTATTCTGCCCCTGAATTACTTTCACTTCACCGCTAACTTTAAGAGGAGTTATGATATTATATGCTGTCAAAGACTCTACTTCGTCAGTTAACACGAAATACTCTTTAATGCTACTGTCATCAGCCATATTTTTTCTTTTTTTGGAAATTATTTTTCTGTGAAAAGCTAGTAAAGGATCTGATGTTCAAACGATTCATCAAATCAATGTTTGATTCCGTTCGCGACTTTTTTTCTAATTTCTTTATGTTGAGCCTCTAGGAACTCTTCTGACATTTCACCAATTGGTATATTGAATTGAGAGATGACTTCATAACCGTGAACCAGTATTTTTTGGATAGTCATAGGCATATTATACCAAGAGTACTCTTGCAGATACAATTCCCTAGCGTTCATGGCAAGATTGTTAAATTTATTTACATTAATTTTTTCCTTATAGTTCAAAATTCTCAAAATTAGGTAAAATTTATAAAGTAGTGTCTCGTTAAGGCCGGTAATTTTGGCATTTATTTTATATTGCTCGAAAATTTTTTTGCTGTATTTCCGTCATTGGAACTACCATAACCTTGTTTTGGTTTGTCTATATTGAGACCTAATTGTTTTTTAAACTCACTTTGAATTCAATTTTTGGTTTGTTTTTTTCAAATCCTTAAATTCCCTTGAAGCTCGCTACTTTTTAAAAGGAAGGCGTTATGCTATTTTTAAACAATATTTCAAGAAACGAATTCAACAATGCAAAGTTGACAAGCCATATTTATATTTTTCAGAATCCGCTACAAACTGAGTCAAGTCTGTTTTATTCATCTGAGTTGGTTTTGCTCCACATAGATAACAAGTAGCAGTAGACTTTGTTTTGGTCACAATATTGCATACACATCAGTCAATCATTGTAAAGTGAAATTCAAAATCTACGTTAAATTCTCTTTCGCCAATTCTCATGCTAATGATATTAATATCTTTAAAATAATTTTCAAATTTATTGTATTCTTGTTTAATTATTTCCTAGTTTTGCTTAGAAAACATAAATTTAAGTGGTCGACAATATAGCAACGATGACGAACGGGGATTTTTCCAAACCACCGTTTTAGAGGATTTGTCCATGAGCATAATACGGACAAAACCTATAAAAAACATGAATTCGTCAGTTTCAGATTCTTTTGAAAATTTTTGCTTGTATATACTGTGAATGGAACTTTCATCCATGCCCCATTTATAGACAAGAGTTAAATTTAATGAAGTAATGCTATGTATATCTACAACATTAATAAGATTGCAAATACTATTAAGAGTTTTATATAACATATTTTGAATATTAACTTCAACAGCTGTCCCAGAAACGGATGATATCTCAATATATGAGTGTTGTTTGAACAGATTAAGTCTATGTAAACTAGGAAAAGTATCTCTATGTACGTTATTTACCACACTCCTTATTAAATTGTACTTGCGTTCAGATAAGTCTAGATCTAAGGAAAGAGCAAGTACTTGCTGCAAATTCAATTCTTTCTTTACTTCTAAAAGTCCTGTTGAATATATTGACAAATAGGGCTGGGAAAAATAATCGTATAATCGAAAAATAATCGCCTATTAGATTAATCAATAATCGATTAACTGATTAATCGATTAGTCGGTTATTGATTAAAATATAAATAACAAAGAAATCATACGTTGAACATGAAAAATAGGTAAATCTTATTATTCAATTTAAATTTGCAAAGTAAAAAGTATCCCGGCCTAGTTGTTAGACCATAAAAAAAATTTAAACTTATTTTATTGCTTCTACATATAAATGGTTTTACAGATATCTTGTTTTATCAGCTTTTACTCCTACGTTTCGTAAAATTTTGGTGATAGTGTCCCCCCCCCCCCCACAGTCTCAACTTCTAGTACCAATCTGCGTCCGCGCAGTGTGTCTCGTGTCACTGGTGGGAAATTTCCGGTTTGCAGATATTTTCTTGACAGCGGGAATAATTTCTTTTTATGATAGCTAACTTATCGCATTTCTCACCGTAATTTGTCGGAAAATATTGCACTTTTCAGTAAACAGCCATTGATATCGATGTAGTAGATGCAAAGTTATCGTACAAAGCCATAATTACTTGATTAGTGT
This sequence comes from Rhamnusium bicolor, assembly GCA_029963845.1. Classification (NCBI taxonomy): domain Eukaryota; kingdom Metazoa; phylum Arthropoda; class Insecta; order Coleoptera; family Cerambycidae; genus Rhamnusium; species Rhamnusium bicolor. Next base: position 33,328 of record JANEYF010004767.1, on the reverse strand, counting down.
TAAGTGTGAAATTTGTTTCTGAAACTATTTTATTGCAAAAAATATTATTTTTTTCCTTGAGTAATTTGACGGAAAATTGACTCTAAAAAAGGGAACCTGGCTACACTACTTGAAGTTGTTGTCAATAGTTAAATTCGCATCTGTGTATATGAGTATAAGGTGAGTAATATGCATGTCAAAATATATGTTCAACGCCAAATATGTGCAAATTGTACAGGTTCTGTTATTAGGGCTGGGAAAAATAATCGTTTAATCGATCATTTGATTATCATTTTGTAAATAATCGATTAATCAATAACCGATCCATCGATTAATAGATCATCGACAATCGGAAATAATCGTCATTCGATTGTACGATTAATCGATTAATTGATCATTGAGTAATCGATTAATTGATCATCGATTAATCAATTAATTGACCATCGATTAATCGATTAATCGATTAATAGGAAATTGTCGATTATTTTTAATAATCGATTATCGATTGTCAAATTTCATAATCGCCCAGCCCTACTGACAAACTGCATGTGGTCTCTATCTCTCGTTAATCTCAGTTGCTTCATAGAGGGCAGATACCTTAAATTCCTAGAATTACCACAGTGTTGTGAAATTATAAAATAATCCATTACATTTTTATTTAATATAGTACGTTTTTCGATAACACTAGTTTACGTATTAACATTTTAAAACGAAATAAAATTCATTTTATCATGTACAAATTTTTGTTTTTCTGTTGTTTGGAAATGTTTCAGTAGGTGTTTGCGATATCATATTATGTCCGAGCTCCGGCCATAACATAGTACAAAATGGTATATTTGAACGAAAAAGAAAGAACTGAAAATTGTCATGTTAGGATATGGCGACCGAAAAAGGAATCTTAGAGACTGTGTGCCATATGCTTAATGAAAAAAAAAAACTAACCCGAACCCTACTACAAATTTGACAGCCCGTAAAATTCTGAAAAAATTTAATGAAACTGGTAGTATTATATTTGGTCGTCCAAAATCATCAACATCTCAGAAAACATCTCAATTATTGAGGACTGGCCAGTTATCTCTTGATAATGAAGTATTGCAAAGGTCATTCAGCTACAGTTTCATACACCTTTTCGAATTAATCGGAATTAATATATTCATTTGTGAAGTTTATAATAATAATAATAATAATAATAATAATAGTATTTATTTATTTGCCCAACAGAAAATCTACTTACAGGACAAAATGTATGAAATACAATAAGAAAAAAAATATATTATAAGGATACATAATAGACTTAATTTAAACAGAGTAATACATATAACTATAATAATATAGCACTGGAGGGTGACAATAATATAATAATGACAGCAGTTTAGAGTTAAAATAATAATTAGTATTCAATAAAGTAGGTAACATAACAATAATGGTGGGATAGTTAAACTATGGATGAAAGTGTCTATGAATGGTTTCTTTTAAGAATAGAACTGAACAGAGATTAATATCACACAGATCAGATATACAGTTAAAATTATGTGACATAACGTACATAGGCGACTTTTTAATGACATTGGTTCTTGCATTAGGTGTGTTAAGGAGTTCAAGAAGTGGTGAGCAGTCAATTTTATTATGAAGCAGATTGTGGAGAAAAATTAAACTGTTCATAATCCGTCGAGTCTCTAATGATGACATCTCGAATCTGGATAAAAGTAATTCGTGGTTGAAGCCTCGACCAGGATATACATGACCACTTTCATAAGCTAAGAATTTTAAAAATTTTCTTTGTATAGATTCGAGATATGTTGAATGGTTCTCATAAATTGGGTAGGTACCAAGTTAGAGATCCTTACTCCATTTTGGAACGTACAAGTAAATAATAAAGAATATTCAACGCAGTGGCGTTAGTGAAAGATTTACAATTTCTGATAATGAAACCTTAGTTTCTGAGGATGATAGTCCTAGATTGTTTATGTGTTTGGCAAAAGATAATTTATTATCAAACAATATGCCCAAATCTTTTGTTGAAATTTGCCTATCTAACACTTGGTCGTTTAGAGAATACTCGTATAAAATTGGTTTGTTCTTTTGCGAGTAGCTTACGACTTTACACTTAGATACATTTTTGATTAAGTTTGGAAGTAGTACACCATTCCATAAGCAAGTTAACCTGAGATTGTAAGAATAAACTATCCTGTATTGTGTTAATTTTAGCATATATTTTTAGATCGTCTGCAAACAGGAACTTATCACAGTCAATCACGTTAGTGACATCATCAATAAAGAGAAGAAATAAAAGCGGTCCAAGATTGGAGCCTTGCGGAACTCCAGACGTAGCCGTATACATACCCGACTTAAACCTATTGTATGCTACGTACTGTAATCTATTATCTAAGTAGGAAATAAAGAAATTAATCAAACTACAGGAAAACCCAAAATATGCGAGTTTAGATATTATAATAGAATGATTAATAGTATCGAAGGCCTTTGAAAAATCCGTATACACCACGTCCACCTGTCCTTGCGCATCTAAGGTTTCCGGTATTTTTGACGTAATTAGGGCTAAATTAGTTACAGTTGAGGGCTGCTCCATGAAACCATATTGATCAATTGAGAGCGATTTTTTTTACTGAAGGACAGACGTGATTGTATATGGAAATCTCGAAGACCTTCGCGAAATTAGACAAAATTGTAATGGGCCTTTATGTTCATATAATTCTGTTTGAAAGAGAACCCATAATTGTTTGCTCGAAATATTCAATAGAAATATAAAAGATAAGATATGTTTTTATATTATACTGTGACATCAAAAATTATATTGGTCAAAGGTGGCCATGGAATGGAAAACTGCCGTCTTAGCTTATATCATCCTTTTGTAATAATTTTGTCAAAGTTTGTCAAGTTATGTCCCTTACTTTTTGACAATCAAAAATGGCTGAAACTTCATTATTAGTAAGCCTGGCCAAGCGATGGTAGATTCAGGGTCGGGCGCAATACCAATGCCATCGCGCGCTTGTTTACGATGACGATGACACGACACACTTCAGTTGTTATCTGTCGGTCGATGGATAGAGCACTAATAAAAAATAAATAATGCTGAGCGTAAAGGGTAGAAAACGACCGTACGCTACTAAAGTGAATAAATTTATCGGTGAATTTCCGGATGTATTCTATGATGAAAGTAAAATAATTTGTAAAGTTTATGATCAAGACTTAATATGCTGGAATAAATACGGCTGCAAAATTCATGTTAATAGTAACCCGTATAATAATAAAAAATATGGCGTGTCTTCTTTGGAACCTCAGTTTATAGTTTATGTTTGATTTACAGTTAATGCTGATTGCCTGTGATGTTCCTCTGCGCATATTGGATAAACCAGCATTTCGGGAGTTCTGGAATAAATACAATCCCAAGGTGAATTTACCAAGTCGTTCATCGCTACGTAGATATGTACCAACTGTTCGTGAGGACATTGTAAATAGGATTAAATGTGCATTAAAACATGCATGGCTGTGGTTATGTGTTGACGAGATGACAGATTGTAAATTAAATTCTATTTTAAATGTTATAGTACGTGTACTCGACCCTGTTAAACCAACATTTCCACTTTTACTAGCTAGCAAAAGACTAACTGCGTATACTGGCGAAATAATTACGTGGGTGGTGTTGGAGACTTTCGAAAAATTTGTGTTGTAGTTTTCAAATCTCCTAAACGGCTTCGAACATTTCACACACTGTGTCCTGGTATTCCGGAACCACCAGAGCCGATTCTTACACATTGGGGAACGTGGTTGAAGGCAGCTTTTTATTATGCTGAATATTTTCAACAAATAAAAGCTGTGATACTACAGTTCAACCCTAACGAGGCTTTAGCTATTAAGGAAAGCCAGATAAGCTTTCAAGATGTTTCCCTTGAAACAGATTTAAAAACTATTTATAACAATTATAGAGGACTACACGACGCAATAGAAAAATTTCAAAATACTTCGTTGTCGTTAGTGGAATCGCTGCAAATAGTGGATGATGTAAATACACAGCTACAGACTATAAATGACGCAAAAAATAAGCCCGTTATTGAAAAATTCGAGAGTGTATTACGGAAAGATCCTGATTTTACCAAATCAAGACAAATTTGTGATGGTGCAACTACAGCAGCGTTAAGTGAGTTCACAGAGTGTTTTATTTATGCCTGTATTACTTCCGTCGAACGGTCTTTTTCAAAATATAAACATATTATTTCACCACAGCGAATATCGCTTACTGAGACAACTGTAGAAACATATCTGATGCTACACAGTTATAGAAATGCTCCAGTTTGTGATAATGACAACCAAGCTACTTCATAAATCTGCTTAGGAAGGTGAGTTTTGTACATATTTTTATAAAGTGTACCAGTATTAATAAAATTTATTTCCACTTATTTTATTTATTTATTTATTTATTTATTTATTATTAGTTATCACTTAGATATACAATGTACATGTGTGAACGTCATTTAACAGTTTAATAATAATGTGGAGCACTAAGCTTACAAAATATAAGGAATGCATAAAAAAGAATTTAAAGCGAACGAAATAGTACAAAAACATACATCACAATATATAAAATATTTTTGTTTTTATTATTGTACTTATTCAAGTATTATGATATGATGCATACCCAGTACGACTCTGTAGGATTAATGACCTTGGCCAGGCTTAATTATTAGAGATAAATACAGTTCTATGGAATAAATGTCAAAGTTTCTCAGAAATCGTTTTTAATTTTGCCACAAGTCTAGTTTTTTATTTATTTATTTTTATTTCTAAATGTGGATTAATTGCCATGAGTAATCTGTTCGCCACAAATTAATTATAAACATTTAAAATTACATCTATATAAATTATAAACAATTACTGATATCTCATTAATTAATTGATTTTGACCAACTTGCTTGCTGTTGTTTCGAATAATTAGTGTTACATCAATAAATTCCAATCAGGTCACTTAATTTTACATTTCAATGAATTCCGTGATAAACTAATTATTACTCTGCCGGTTTTCCAATTTGTGTGATAATTTAGATAGGTATATTTATGTCTGGGTCATTTAAAAAAAATACCACACTTTGTATTCAATAAACTTTCAAGATATGTGTTTTTGAATTTTGAAAATATGAGAAATAACAGTTAAAGTTGATCCGTTTTAAAAATGAGGTACTCCTGAGATCAGACACACGCGCCACAGTTTGATTTAAATCGGTCAACGTTTAAGGGCACATTTACAACCAATTCGGTACGTGCACATTCTGCTGGTGGATTGCAAATTGGGTTTTAAGCATATCTGGTTGAATATATTTGTTTACAATAAAATTTTAAGTCGGCACGACATTGAATTGCACTTCAGCTTTGAATTGGATGCGTGTAAATCGCAAATACTCAATTCAATTGCGGCACGAATTACAAATTGCGCAAGCGTACTACGTGACAAATTTATTGTTTATATTTAAAGTCGCAAGCATACTTACTAAGTTAACAATACACACGTATTATTATCTGTCAAACTTATTTTTGTTTCCACAGCATACTTTTATTATTTGCAGCGTTGTTTTCTTGACAAAATGCAAGGTCCAATGATAAATGAGTAGGTTACCTGTTAACTAGGGTGAGGAGAGACGAAAGGGGAATGTAACGCGTGTTGTGAATCATATATGGCTCCGTGGTCTAGAGGTAACGTATTTGCCGCGAAACCTCGGGGTCCCGGGTTCGATTCCCAGTCGAGGAACTGGGATTTTTCTGTGAGAGAGATTAATCGTAGTGTACTCGGATATTGGGTGTGTGTCCATTGTCTCTAAATGTGTAGCCCTCTCCCACACAAAGTCATTTCAGACCTTCAGGGATAAAGGGGGTTGTAATTTCATGTGGTGTTATTATTATTATTATATGTTTGTTGTGTTCATTTTATAATCGTTTTGTGTGGTTATTTGTTATTAAAATATCTCTTAAAATGTTTTCTTTATGAACCTCTTTCTATATTTTTTTACGTGCTTTTTTGACATTCTAAATGATTTGGATTTTTATATAAAGGACAATATTTGGTCCAATTTACATTTATTTTGAGAAGGTACGTACAATAAGTTGAAGTATATTTCTTTTGAGAGAAGAAATACCCAGTTAATAATAAATAATTGTTTTAACTTGACTGGAACTATATGCAGTGTTGCTATTTGTAAGAGTAATGCTGAGAGGGCAAAGAAAAATGGAGAAAAAATATAATTCTTCTCGTTTCTTACTGACATTTTAATTAGGAGAGAGTGGATTAGAAAATGCTAAAGAAAGGGAAAAGTTAACCCCGGTAATAAAACACTTTGCAATAAATATGTTACAATTGATGATTTTGAAGATAGCATGAAATCAAAATTGATGAATGTATTGTCAAAAAACCTAAAAAAAAACTGGTAGGCAATATAAAATTTATCTACTACAAAATAATGTGTGGCTAATTTTATTATGTTTCAGCTATTCCGTCACTTAATTTGTTGCCTGAAACTTTGACAAAAATGTCCAGTCCAACTGCAAGAGGTGAACTGGTCAATATTAGAGAATGAAAAGAGATCGTTACACCAATTTTAAGGCAATTATTGTCTATAGGAAATGTGGAAAACATTTCATCCACAAGTAAAGGAAATCCCCAAGAAGATGCATATGAAGAATTACCATGTAATTATAATGACCTCTTGCTAGAGAATGAAGAACTTAAGGAAAAAATCAAAGAAGATGAAAAACAGCTTGCTTTTGTAAATAAAGGAGAATTCGAGTTGCAAAAACTTGTTGAACAATATGAAGGACAATCAAATTCAAGAGTAACAGAAATGTAGATAAAAGTATGCCGGACCGCGTAGCTTGCGTCAGGATCTCGAATACGTACGTGACTCGGTCTGATAGACCGAGATGGTGGTACTTATAAATATGCCATTCGGTCTTATAGACTGAGTTATGGCAGTCAATGTATTAAAGAGATTGAATTCTTTATATATTTGTTTTTTATCTATCTTAATGCAAAATACCTTACTGTTAATAAAATATTTTAACATGAAGTTTCAAATCATAATTCATGAACTGGAACATGCCAGAAATATAAATTATGACATTTTCGAACTGATTGGTCGGCATTCTTAAACCACCTTGTACAAACGTAATTTTGTATTTTTGTCTTTGTTCAAAACTATATGCAAAATTTCATTAAAATCATTTTGGCCTTTCCATAGATCAAGTGGGGAGTAAATAATCATCAAATAACAAACATACGTATTTTAAAAACCATGCCAAAACATTATATGTTGTAACATGTGAAGATTTGTTAAATAAATGGTTAAATTTGGTGATAATTTATAATCGACAACATAAAATTTAATGAGAATAGTAGTTTAATTTTGATCATACACAAAACATGTAATGCCAAGAAAATAAATATACGCAAGTTTATTCAATAATTTAGTATTACTATTTCCCAGTTATTTTCATTATGAGTCATTTATTTATTATTAAAACCCATGTTAAATTAAATAATAAAGATAAGTATATAAAATTAACTTAATTCATAAACGTTAAAGTTCTAATCGAAAGCATAGAAAATAATACAATATTTATTAATCCAGTAAGAGCAATATAAGTGCTATAGGACAAGTCAAACATTACATTTAGAGAAAACAGAGTTACCATATTATACAAAACGATGTGTATACATACACACAAATTTAGAGAAACAACACATTCAGAACACCAAATTACGCATATAAAATTAGATCAGTATTTTAAAATGTACAACTAATATCACATATTAAAAAAATAATTAAAATAATCATGTCTATTATTTCTTACCACTATCAAGATATTCTTGAACGGAATAGGCACTTATATCAGATAATTTTTAACATTTTTCTTTAAGGCGTATACATTTTTTGAGACCTTATATATTAGTGGTAAATGGTTATATAATCTCAGCCCCAGGATATTGTGGGCCTTTGAGGTTGTTTAAATGTTTATTTGGAACATAGTTATTTTTATTCCGTGTATCATATAGATGAATAGAAACAGTTGTTTCAAATTATGTTTATTCTTGAACACAAAGAGCAAAAGCTATAGGACATATAAACTTGGTACGGGGATAATTTTATATTGTTTAAAAAAATTGCGACATGAATAAGGAGATGATACTCCCGCTATACATCTAATAATACGCTTTTGTGCAACAAAAATATCATATATACCAGACGTATTACCTCACACATTAATACCATAAGTGAGTCTAGATTGAACTTGTCCATAATAAAATAGTACCAGATCAGACATACCCAAGACACTCCTCAATATTCAAATTTGAAAGCATTTAGAGTGTAGAGTAATAGTTAGTTTACTACAATGATTTTTAAACGTGAGCGTATTGTCAAAAACTATACCCAGAAATGTTGTGCAGTCGCTTTTTTCAATGTTAAAATCATTCATTTTAATATCTAATATATTACGATTTTGACGGGTGTGAAATGCTATATAATTGGTTTTAGAGACATTAAAAAATAAACAATTGTTACTAAACCAGCTGCATAAATGATTGACAGTGTAATATCAATCTTATTTTGAACTGAAACATGACACTTATAAGAAAAGAGCAGGGTGGCATCATCAGCGTGTAAGGAAACAAAAGATTCAGTAAGCAAATTTGGAAGTTTATTTATGTAGATAGTAAATAGTAGTGGCCCTAGAACAGAGTCTTGAGGCACTCCAATGTTATTATCCAGTGTTGATGACATGTAAGAGGTTTGATTTTGTTCTAAGTAATTTATTTTCACCATCTGATTTCTTTCATTGAGATAGGTCACAAACCAATTATATGGTCGACCTCTTATGCCATAACTATATAATTTTTGAGTAATAGGTTATGCTGAACACAATCAAAAGCATAACTGAAGTCGCAAAATATCCCAGTCGGACTTTCACCTGCCTCAACTTCCTCTAATAGTACACTGAAAAACCGACAAAAACGTTTCAAAAAATTTTTTTAAGGTACAACCACATGGGACCTTCACAGAATAATAGATTAGGCCCTTGGCCATCTAAAATGGGAAATTACAACATTTTCTGGGAGGTCCAACTTTTTTTATTATGAAAAATGTCATAAATCTGTCAAAATTAATTTTTCGTACTTTTTCACACATCCCTCACGATATCTCCGGAACCAATTGAGATAATCAAGTTTTTTTTTTTTTTAATCGATAAAGGAAACATGAGCGGAGGTGACTGAATTAATTTAGTCTTTATGGAAAACCTAGTTTTTTATAAAATTAGGTAATACTTTAACATTTATTTTTCTTGCAGTACTTTTTTCAGTAAGCGAAAAACTTTTTTTGGTTTTAAGGAATTTTGCCACAGTATATGCATAGGGAATAAAATTAACACATCAAGGAAATTTTTAAAAAAAAACGCAATACTCTACGACTTGTACGTTTCAAGTTATTGTTATTTGAAATTAAGTTTCTGCGGGCAGGATATCTCCCCCGGTTCTACTGTGCTTTAATCAGTGTGTTATGCGTGTTGTGGGTGCACACTATTAAGTATTATTTTTGACATATTTTTAATATAAATTTTATTTTCATAAGCACTTAGGTTTTACTTATCATTATTTACATTGCACATTATTTAAAATCCATTATATTTATACATTAAAACCTAAAATTGAATAAAAAAAAATACGAAATAATTATTTATTTTAAAACATAAATTTAAAACTTGTTATAAAAATATTTTAAAAATCGTCAACGTCGGAATCTAAAAATATCTAGACAGTTCCTTGGTTGCAGCAGTTTGCATATTTGCACTCACTGCAGCATTTCAAACCTTGAGCAAAACAGGTACATCTGTTGTTACAGACCCTGTCGGAACATCTTATTGACAAACTTTGCCTTACAATATCGGGCACAGATTTTTGACTAGAAAAAGTTGCCTTCCAAACATTTTCTTCAAATATCCAACCGTATCGAGTTGGATCTTCCATCTGCATGTATTGTATATGGCTATTATACTAAATTTTTAATTGATACAGACACCTGGCTCCGTGGTCTAGAGGTAATGTACTTGCCTCAAAACTTCGGGGTCCGGGGTTCGATTTTGTTTGTACAATGCCGAGTGTGGCATTCTAATTAAGTTTTTGTGATGTATTTTAATATGCAATAAATGTTTTAAATTGGAATTGGAATTGGTTCGATTCCCGGTCGAGGAACTGGGATTTTTCTGTGAGAGAGATTAATCGTAGTATACTCGGACATTGGGTGTGTGTCCATTGTCTCTAAATCTGTAGCCCTCTCCCACACAAGGTCATTCCAGACCTTCAGGGATAAAGAGGGTTGTAATTTCATGTGGTGTTATTATTATATTATACCAAAAAAGAAAATAATTACATGTAGGTGTTTTGTTTCTTTTTTAATAGGTATGGGCGATCTAGAAAAATAATTATTACCTTTTTAAATGTTGTCTAAAAGCATGGTCAGTAGGAGGCAGCTCAGAAGCTGGCCGATTTGTACTTGTTGTTAAGTCCCATCTCATTCAGGGATTTTATATTTTTGTTTTTATTCTTATATAAATAAAGCGTATATTTTACCCCTAATTCCATCGCTTTATCCTCTGACAGAAAAGGAAGGTTTTCTAAATCTTTTAAATTATTTAAATTTTTATATAAAACATAGAATGCCGTTTTCTTCCCTATTTTATACATGGCATTAGTTGTGTCACAACCAGTTAGGCAATGAATCGTTAATACTTTCTTGCAAATTTCCTCTCCTAAATTTGCCACAATATTGTTAATTGACAAAAATTGTATATTCTTACTATGTCCTAATTGTATAAATATATTCCTATGGGACATATCTGGTGTTTCACAGTAATAATGTGAAAGCAAAATCAGGACATCAGTATCAACAGATTTTACCAGATTTGTATTACCTGATTTTAATTCTGATAACATAAAATAAACATTCCATTGTTAAGCATTAAATAATATGTAAAAACTCAATAAAAATAATACTCATTCGCATTCACATTACGCAAAGAAAAGCTTGTTTCTAAATGACAATATATTATGTATAATATAAGATTACTTGTATTCAATAGTCTACACTGTACACACTTGAGTGGCGCCGCAGTGAGGCGCATCTAGGATCGAAAAACTCGTAACTTTAAAAAACAAAATCTCGAAAACTATAAGTCGTAGAGAACTGAATTTTTTTTAAAAACTTCCTTGAAGTGTAAACTTTATTTCATATACATATGGTATGACAAAATTCCTTAAAATAAAAAAGTTTTTCGCTTACCGAAAAAAATGCAGCAAGGAAGATAAACGTTCCAGTTTCACCTAGTTTTACAAAAAAATTAAATTTTCCATAAAAACGAAATTAAAGCAGTGACCTTCGCCCACATTTCCTTTATCAATTAAAAAAAAATACCTACAATTATCTCGATTGGTTCCGGAGATATCATGAGGGATGTGTGAAAAAGTAAGAAAATTTAATTTTGACAAATTTATGACATTCTTCGTAATAAAAAAAGTTTGACCTCCAAAAAAAATGTTGTAATTGGCCATTACAGATGGCCAAGGACCTAGGCTATCATGCTGTGAAGGTCCCAAGTGGTTGTACCTTAAAAAATTTTTTTTCAAGAAGGAAGCTACTTTTTCCTCGTTTTACGGTGCACTATAATATTTCTTCGTAAAACGAATGTATTGAAGTGACTGTTGAGAAACCAGAACGGAAGCCACGCTGATTATCATTCAAACATTATTTACATTTAAAAAATTAACAGGTGAGGTACATTCACCGCTGCGGTGAAGATGCCATATTTTCAAAAGACGGACAAAGTACATCGGATCGGTTCCAGAATGATTCCAATCGATTCCTTGGGTCCGATTACCTAGAAAACGATTCCGCTATTAAAAGTGCTTAGAACGCCTTCGGGAATGATCGGAGCGGTTCGTGAATAGTCGGAATCGGTTCCTTGTGATCCATTTTATTGAGTCTTACGCTAATATGCCTATATTTGTACCAATTCGGTCAATATTTGGGGCATTTATTGCATTTCCAAAAAAAAAACAAAATTCTTAATTTTTTTTGCGCCACTTCCCGTTTTCGGAACCGGCTTAAAATCAACAGGCATATGTATACCGTAAAGGTCTACCCCTGTTGCAAATTTCAAGTCGATCAATATTTTGAACAGATATCGCATTTCAAAAAAAAAAAAGAAATAAAAATGGCTTTTAGGCCGTTTTGCCCCACTTCGCGTTTTCGAAACCGGCTCCAAAACAATAGACATATGTAGCCCTTAGAGGTCTACACCTGTTCAAAATTTGAAGTCGATCGGTTAATATTTAGGACAGTTATCGCATTTCAAAGGTAAAAAAAATTGGTTGTTAGGCCGTTTTTGCCCCACTTGCCGGAACCGGCTCAAAATCAATAGGCATATGTAGACCATGGAGGTCTACCTATGGTAAAAATTTGAAATCGATCGGTCAATATTTGGGACAGTTATCGCATTTCAAAGAAAAGTTTCCGGACTACCGGACTTCCGGACTTCCGGAGTTCCGGAGTTCCTGACAGACGGAAAGTTTCTGAAAATCTCGAGATTCGGATATATCATAAATTTGAGGTCGATCCGATCAGCCGTTCTCGAGATACGGGGGCCCAAAGTCGCCGAGCATAAATGTATATATAGATTTTTTTAAGAAAATCTATATAACTAGCTGGAATAACATAGCATATTCATAAATTTTCGAAATTATAGGTGGTACACTTATAGGACGACAATTTGTCATATTTTCAGAATCACCTTTTTTTGAAAATTGGCGAGATAATAGATGTTTTTAGTCTAGAAGAAAATAGTTCTTCTTTAAAAGATTCATTAATTATGTATGTTAGTGGTTTGAAACATGGTCCACAATTTTTTTAACTAAATTGCCTGAAATGTCATTAGGGCCAGAAGAATGTTTATTTTTTAGTTTATATTTTATTATAAACAACATGTCTTCTTCTATTACATGTGAAATAAACATGCTATTAGTTATTTCCGTTGCATTACTATTAGTATTTAAATTTGTTCTAATTATTTTATTTATTGTTTCGTATGGTGCTTTTATAAAGAAGTTGTTAAATTCCTCAGATATTTTTTTGAGGTTCCTCAGTAAGAGCACCGTTGATTTCTAATTTAATATTTTTGTGAGTTGTAGTTTTGTCTGTCAATTCATGTATTATGTGCCAGGTAGCTTTATTGACATTACTAGAATTGTTTATTTTATCCAAATAAAATTAACTTCTGGTTTGAGAAATTAGTTTATTATGGTTCTTTTTTTAGCTATGTCATAGTTATTTTTTAAGATAGGAATGTTTTTATATAAATAGTAAAGTTCTTTGAGTTTTTTTACTAGATTCTTTAACTTCATAATTTACCCGTTCTTTACCGGCTTTTTTTAGGTTTTTTTATTGATCCGTGGACATTCTCTATTAAAATGATATAAAAGAGTGTCATGAAAATAATTGAATTTTACTTCAGCACCTTTAGCTAAGTACACATCGGTTCAACTTTCATTCAATAGGGCGTTGATAAGACCATTCATGTTTGTAATTCCATACATCCTATTATTGATATATATTTTCTCTGAATTATTTCTGTCATTACCACAATTCATAGAATATAAAACCGTACGATGATCGGAAATATTATTATCATACACTGTAAACTTACCAATAGAGGAGTGATTTGTTTATATTTGATCAATTATATTTATACCTGTATTACTAATACAGGTGGGTTCCAATATTCTAGGACTGAGATCAAATGAAACCAGCTGTTCTGAAAATTTATGTGTTTGAGTTTTACTTAAAGAGTTTACATTAAAATCACCTGCCAAGAATATCAGTAGTTTACGCTTATAAATACATTCTAAAATCAACTGCATGAAAATGTCATAATTACCACTCGGAGATCTATAACAGTTCAATAGAATAACTTGTTTAGAACTAGTCGTCCAAGTTAGATCAGATAATTCTATATTTTTTTACTACAATATTTATTAAGATTTATAAATTGTACATTTAGTCCAGTTTTATACCAAATTGCTACACCTAATCCTCTGCAGATTGATCTGCAATAATATTCTATGAGTTCAAAACCAGGAAATATGAAGTTTGTTATACTGTCACCAATACAGCAAGTTTCAGTCAAGCAAATAAACTTAATATTAGTATCAGTATTCAGGTAGTCAATTATGGTGTTAAGTATTTCTATTTTTAAACACTGGATATTAAAAAAAATAAGTCATAACAGGTTTGAAGCTTTTCCACACCAGGCATTATTTGTCCAGAACATCGTCTTATTTGTGGAGTTGTAGAAAACTTTGTACTTTTAAGAAAGATATCTGAGAGAGGCGTGGGTATAAAAAAACATCTGGTGATTTAATGTGACTGGTATTATCAATTTCTATATTAATTGGCTCCCTTAGCGACATATTAATTTCATCATTTTCAACAGAATCGTGTGAATTATTTAAAATATTTACGACACTTATTTAATTCAGGCTCAGAATTCAGAGGAACAGTCATAGTAGAACAGTCCTTTGTTATTAGCACAAAGATTAATGTTTTGACTACCTTGCTGATTTGCATTACACACCTTGCTAGAGCTGCAGCAGTTACGCCTTTATTCACTTTATTGTGTTTATAGTTGATTTCAAAATATTGAATATTTCCCTCTGTATCTTTATTCAATCTTATTTAAAAAACCTTTAATTTTACAGTTAAATTTGTAAATGTATTTGTTGGTAGTATGATTATTTGTATAGGGTACTGACGAGAAAATAATATTAGTATCACATTTCTTTAGATATTGACATGTATATTTGAAGGATGGAAATTTCTTTTGGTCAAAATCATTTTTGCCAGCTAGTATAATAATAGTATCTTCGTTTGTTAGTGGTTTGGCTAGTTTGTCAATTTCCTGAATAACAACCGATAATGGTGCATTAAGTTTAACTACTGATTATACATCTGATTTAACTACATTTTTTCGTAATAGAGGATTCATTCCTTTGCCTCACTCATCTGACAAGAGTATAATTTTATTGTTTTCTTGTTGATTGGCTGTTTTAACACGATGAAAACCTCTGTTATTGATTGAGTGCACTACATTACATTTATTAGTTTTGCTAGTTTCAATTTCTGTACTTTTTTCAGGTAGCACAGAAACATCAGATTCTTGCGATTGCATTGTTGATAGTTAGTTGATCTGTTTTAGATCTCTCTATGTCTATGTTTAAATTACCAAGTTGACTGTTTATTTTAATACATTGTTCATTTAATGTTTTATTTTCACTATTTAATTCTAATATTTTAGTTTCGTAATTCTCATTTTTTTTTTAAATAGAGCATCACAGTTATTACATGTAGTTTTATTGCTTAACATGGCTATGGTCTCTTGAAGATTCCTTATAATTTCATTTTTATTTTCTAATTTCATTTCGAGTTTGTTGATATTTCATATTTGTTTGTTATTAATATCTTTTAGTTCCTCGTTTTAGACATTTCGTGATACAATTTATTACGTAGTCATAGTTATGTTATTTGCGGTATCTGTAATATTCTCTTTTTCCCCATTATAGTGCATACTTATATAGTTGGTATTAGGCTTACTTGGAGTTCCTTGTTTGTCATTGATAGGATTTTTTTGTCTTGATTTAGTTGGCATCTTAAGATTTTGTAGCTTACCTTGGGATCTAGTGGCAATTTTATCAGGCATTCTTGAATAATTACACTTGGCACTTACAATACTTAAGAAAACTTAGTTGTCTTTAATTATGTGTTAACATGTATGGCCACCTTTATATTCGGAGTCTACAACGAAAAATGTTTGTTTTGATTATGATGGTGAAAAGGTACCAATGTACCCTATTTCAAATTTGGCATACAGATGACGTATTCCCGCCATTAATTCTATTGGTCAAAAGTTAAGAGGTAACCTACTCCTTTACGGACCTCGGACAAAATGAATGTTTTGAATGTCGTTTTATTCAATTTCCACGGCATACTTACTTGATAAGCGTATTTTCTCGATATTACAATTATTATCCACCAAAGAACTTGTGATGATGATGATGATAATGATAATGATTTATTGTCCAAAGAGACTATACAGGATAGCATGAGACACGTCAAAATACTATAAGACTGAGTGTACAAAATAATTTGCTGACTCCAATCCTCCAGTGAACACAAATTTAAATAAATAAAAATACACATAAAGATTCGATCTAGTAATAAGTCATATGATAAATAAAAAAGATAAATAATTGTAAAAACAAACATATAAAAATTGACAGTGGCGGCTGGTGAAATTTAGGCTATGTCATATCTCAGTATTGGAGCATGGGACCCAAGCGATACTTAAAGGCGTAACTATCAGGACTAAATGAGGAAGTTTTGCAGATAAAAAATTGCGCTTGAAATTTGCGAAAAAAAAGTTGGAAAAAAATTTGTGCCCCCCCAGGTTATTTTTTTAAACGATTTGTAAAATATTTGTGAAACATTTTTTTTCAGAATCAGGTGGAAAATATAAGTTCACATTTCAAATTTCATCGAAAAATATTGGTTTTCTATAAAGTTACACCGTTTTGAAGTTTGCAAAGTGAAAAATGAATCTAAAATAAAATTTCACCAGCCGCCACTGAAAATTGATATTAAAAAGCATACAAAATAATTTATATATTGCTATTACCATTATAAGAAACATTTTAAATCATCGTTTAGAAACTCTTCTAGACTATAATAGTAGTTATTCAACAAAATTCGTTTAAGCTCATTTTTAAAGTTATAAGCATTCATTTGCTTCAACTGTGCAGGTAACTTGTTATAAAGCTTTATATCCATATATTGTGGACTTAGTTTATATGTTGACAAGTAGTGCAAAGGTATTAAAAGATCTTTGTTTCGGGTGTTATAGAGATGGTTACAGTTATTATTAAAAAATAAGTTTAAGTTTGTGTGAACATAAATCAAAATTTTTAAGATGTATATACAACACAAAGTTAGCAGTTTAAGGGATTTAAATAATGATCTACATGATATATACTTTGGAATACCTATTATATTTCGAATAGCCCTCTTTTGTAACATAAAAATTCTTTTTGCTTTGTTTGTTGCACCCTAGAACAATATACCATAGGAAATTCTGGAGCAAAATTGGGCGTAATAATACGTTATAATTGTTTGTTGGCTGGTAACATTTCTTAGACGATATATTGCGTAACATACTGTTGATAATTTATTTGCTAAAGAGTTTATATGGGTTTCCCAATTAAGAGCATTGTCTAGATAAATGCCAAGGGATTTTATCGTGTCAACTTGTTCTATGGATTTACCATTTATTCTAATCAAGATGCTTTCCGTTATAATAGACCTTCTAGGTGTAAAGTTTATGAAAACCGTTTTAGAATTATTTAGAAATAGTCCATTACTATTGAACCACGTAGAAAAGTTTCGTATATCATCTAATATCATAGACAGCTTCATTTACCGAATTAGAAGTGCATAAATATGACGTATCATCTGCGAACATAAAAACATTTTGTCCATGAGAAATAAAATTTGGTAGATCATTTACATATAATAAAAAAAGTAATGGGCCCAATACAGACCTTTGTGGCACACCATAACGGATCCGTTTACTTGTGGATCTAATATAGTTTATTTCGACATCTGACTTCTTTCTGAAATATAAGATTTTAACCAGTCATATATTTTACCTCTTAAACCATATTCAAGTAGTTTAACTAGTAGAATATCATGATTTATTAGGTCGCAGGCCTTACTTAGATCCATAAATAAACCTATAAATTTTTTATGCTCATTCATACCTTGATAAAGTTCAGTTAAGAAGTTTAAAACTGCAGTTTCTGTGGATTTTCCTATCCGAAAACCATGTTGACAATTAGACAATAGGTTATGTTTTGTGATGAAAGAAACAATTCTGTTAAGAATGACTTTTTCTATAATTTTGGAGATGGTAGATAACAATGCAATGGGTCGATAATTTTCTACTAATATAGGGTCATCTTTTTTGTGTAGTGGAATAATTTTTTGCAGTTTTTAATTCAGTGGGAAAAATACCTTCGGAAATAGAATAATTTATAAGGTAAACTAGAGGACCAATAATAAAATCTATAATCCTTTTTATCAAAGTAGCGCTTATATTATTAAAACCTGATGAATTTGTGTGCTTTAATCCTCTAACAATGTTTAATACCTCAACGTCATTAACTGGTGTAACAAATAATGTTGTATAAATATATTTAGCTTTAAAATCAAATTTAGGATTGTCAGATGTATTTTGAAGTTTGGTATTGAGTGTGTTTGGGATATCTATAAAATATGAATTAACATTATTAGCAATTTTCACACTATCAACTTCCAATACATTGTCAATTTTTAATTCCTTTGTTATGTTGTTGCTACCAGTTTCCTTGTTTTTAACAGATTTGTTTATTATTGACCGTGCTGTCTTACTTTTGTTCTTAGCATTTTTTATTAATCTATCATTGTATAGTCTAGAAGTGTTACTTTTATTATTCAGGCTATTGTTCTGACATAAATAAAATTCCAAAATTTGTGCAGTATGATCAGAAATGCAGTTATGGTAAACCTTACAATTGTCATAATCAGAATTACAAAAATTAGTACAAATGTAGTCTATGCAACTTGTTGAATTTAATGTGCATCTTGTTGGTTCGTTAATTTTCATATAGATATTATATGACTTTAGAAGATCAACAATTTTACCCTTTATTTCACTATTATCCAAAAAGTTGATATTCATATTACCACAAATTACAACTTTATGGTCATTATTTTTACAAATGTA
Source organism: Rhamnusium bicolor (assembly GCA_029963845.1). NCBI lineage: Eukaryota > Metazoa > Arthropoda > Insecta > Coleoptera > Cerambycidae > Rhamnusium > Rhamnusium bicolor. Next base: position 14,428 of record JANEYF010004767.1, on the reverse strand, counting down.
ATTTAATAGTTCTTCGAAATACAATATAAATACCTTACTATCTGACAGTGGTGACCTGTATATACACAACAGTTTTAATATTTCAGTATTGGCTACCCGAATTTCTATACCACATGCTTCGAAAGTCTTTTCAGAACAAAATTTTGTTAAATCTATTTTCATTACACTACTACTTAAATCATTTCTTGTTAATATCATAGAACCGCCATTTTTAAAGTTGTTTCGACAAAACGAAGCAGAAATCTTATAGCCATCAATTTTATAAATGTAATTTTCAAAATCTTTTAACCAGTGTTCAGTTAGACATACAAAATTTATTTTATTTTCCATTAAAAATAATTCTAATTGGTCGATCTTATTCCTAAGGCACTGTATATTCTGGTGAATTATTCTGTACTTGGATACATAATGTACATCACTATTTGGTGTTAATTGCTATTCATTTTGTATTTGTTTAATTTTCTGTTCCTGATTATTTATTTTCTTTTGATAAACCGGACACTACTTAATATCGTATATAGAGTGATGTACATCTATATCAAGTTTAAGATTAAGCTTAGCTTCAATACAATGTATTTGGGTTAATATTAAACTGATTTTCGATTTGAAGGTATCAGTGGATTTGTCCTGAAAATTACTATTTAATTACTGGGTGTCTAAAAAATAGCCATAAAAATCAATTTTTAAAACTATGCAATCGTACTTAAAATCGTTTCCGAAATCCAAAAACGTAAGAATATACAGGGTGTTTCACTTAAAATTTCAAAGTTGAAGTCATTTCCGGGAAAACCGAAAGTGATGGAAAAGTGTCAAATAATGAAAAATTGGCCGTTTTTGGTATATATTACTCCTGCCAAGTTTAAGACTTACACCTTGAAAACTATGATTTGTTTAATGATTCCTTTGACAATCGGTATAGTTCACGCTGCTATTTAATATACCTGTTGGCTCTTATATTATCAATGCCTACAGAGATATTCTTTTAGATCGTGAATATTATTAAATTTTATTTATTCATATCGGTTCAACAAAGATACTAGGATTATTTATATTAACTGTAAATTAATAATTAGATTTTCTTAGTGTCTAAGGAGTCATTCTTTGCTGTAGTAAAATGGTAAATGGCTACAGAACATTATTTTCATACCTTGTAGTTAATAAATCAATAACTGAATTAATAAATTAATAAGTACTTTGTACTGTGTAACACTCATGGAAAGAATGTATAAAAATATGCATTTGCTATTAAAATCTCTTTTGTGGAAAAACAATCGAATTTAATAAATTCTTCATTAAGGATTTTGTTAAACTTTGCACTTGACCTAGGTTTTATTATACTTTTAAAGCGTGAAATTTACTTGTCAAATTGTTCCCTTAGGGGTGGTTCTGGTTGGATGCCTGATAAATTGAGTGTAATAATTCATTTGTGAACGAAAATAGAATATAATCGTTCTTGTTGTCAGTATGCTATTTTTTATACTGTCGTAGCAAGATTATCGTTATTTTTAATTTGTAAAAATAAGTCTTATTTCTATATCTTTTTCTGTTTAGCGGTATGTATTTTTTTTTGGCTCTTGTTTTGAGAATAGTAATTTTGAATTTTTAAATACTCTTAAATCAAGGTGACTGTGGTACATCGATAAATCGGATTATAATAATATTGTACCTTCTGTAAAAAAATATGTGATACAAAATTGTTGAATCAAATCTGTTGTCACTTTCGGTTCTACAGGGAAAACACTCTCAAGTTTAAAAACGACTCAAAAACTAAAAATTTTAGAATTTATTCAACCCCACGTTTTTATTATATAATTCAACGATCCATGTAACATTAAAATGTATAGGTCAGTTACGTTAATCATCGAGCTCAATATAATAATCCTTAAGCTACAAGGAATATTTCTTTTATAAAAAGCTGTGTCGAAGAAGTGATTTGGACTTCTATATAAACTGTAGGCATCCACCTTTTTAACACGCTTTTATTAGCTTCACTTGTATGTTTGTTTGTTTGTTTGTTTGTTTGTAACCGACTCTTTGGACTCAATTTTGACCCACTTTAAACGAACAGATTTAATTGAAACTTTGTACACTTACGAAGAACCGGTAACAATACAATAATTTGATAAGTTTATATCATTATCCTGATCAGGATCGCCAGTCTTTTCCTCATGTATCCTCTGCCTGAGAGCAAGAGGCTTAATATTGTAAGTATATTCCGTGATTCTCAGTTCGGTCGTTGGCCGAGCGGGCAAGTCTTAGTCGACGCGAAACGACGGACTCCTCGGGCGTGAGTTCAAATCCCATGGCTGAAATAAAAAAATATTATTTTTTTCAGAAATATCTGTTGGATCGTAATATGTTATAATATCAGCATCAATAAGCAATATAAATATAGTTTAAAAAAAACTACAAAACACGCTTTCATAGCACATCAAACTAAAAGTGAAAAATAGTGAAAAATAATTATTAATATAAATTGAAAACAATAATGATCGAAAAATACTAGTATTATTGTGAAAAGGCGTGGGGCGCTTTGTGCCATATTTTTCGTATATTTGCCATAAAACTTCAAATTTCAAATGCAGATCCAAATTTTTCTCAAGTTGGTAGTTATACATTATCAAATTTCTTGCAAGTAAAAACGACTCCCTAAAATATAAAATTATTAACGTGAATATAAACTATATAATTATTCAAATATCAACTATATAGAAAATGATGTTTCATAATTATTCATAAAACACGAAATAGGTAGGTATTTTTTTCTTTACTAAGATAGTCCCAATATAATCTTATCACCTATGGAGAGGTACAGAAAAGTTATTATTTTACACTGTACAACAAGTTATCCAGTTTTTTATTCCATTTTTTTAAATAGAACGTTTAATTTATTAGCATTGAACCTAAAATTACATTGTTGCTACAGATCAGCAATATTAATTATTTAGTACGTTAATTACTATTATTAGGATAAACCTTAATCATGGTATGCTTCGATATAGAGTTGGATTCATGTTAATAGTAAAGTAATAATAAATAAAAAATAATAAATAATAAATAATAAACGATAAACGATAAACGATAAATGATAAATAACAAATAACAAATAATAAATAATAAATGATAAATGATAAATGACAAATAAATGATAAATGATAAATGATAAATGATAAATAATAAATAATGAATAATGAATAATGAATAATGAAAAATGAATAATGAATAATGAATAATGAATAATGAATAATGAATAATGAATAATGAATAATGAATAATGAATAATGAATAATGAATAATGAATAATGAATAATGAATAATGAATAATGAATAATGAATAATGAATAATGAATAATGAATAATGAATAATGAATAATGAATAATGAATAATAAACAATAAACATTTGGAATATGAAAATTAGTTTACTCCACGCAAGATATTCTAGATGTGCATGAAAATTGAGGTATGATCATTTCATGCTGCACTCTTCAAATCTCTTCATTTTCGAGATACATGGTGTTGAAGTTTCTAACAAAAATCGTTCTTTCCGATTATCTTGCGAATGAAAACAAAGTATAATCTTTTGCGTGCCAATTTTCACGTTGGTAGATTCACCAGTGGCATACTTACTGGGTGCATTTTATTATTTTCTTAAAAAAATAATGACACGCCAATGTCTTAATGGCAATATTCCACCATTTTTGGAGTCCTCAAATATTTTAATAAGAAAAACTATTCTTTAATTTTTTTCCTAGGTTGCATAGTTTTTGAGTAAAATTTAATAGCTCTGCTGTGTATCTGCTACGATAGATGATATTAGAGTGGGCTATGTCCCTCTTTGGATAAAGTTAAAATGGCTGAAAGAGAAACTGGATATGAAACTAGTGTAAAGTAGTCGAATTAGGTCCATCCTATACGCTACAATAACAAATAAGGTCACTCTCATTTATTAACGAGAACTTCAGGTAACATAAAAAATTAAAATTTGAAAAAATGTTGGAATCGTGTGCTCAAATAGACAAAGGACAATTATTTTTAGGTTTTGTTTTAAATAAAAATACAGGGTGGGATACTGGTGCGTCCGACTTCGATATGTCGAGTTCTATGATAGCTAGAAACTTGATTTAAAAACATGAATAAACTAGACAAAAAAGTCTATAATCGGAAATCATTTTCGATTATACAGGGTCAACTAACATTTTTTTTAAATGGAATGCCATGTATATCAGAACATTTTTTGAAACCTCTTTGTGGCGTCCTTCCACTCTTGTATTATTATTGACTCTCTCCCAACCACTTGGATGTAATGATTTTTTTTTGTTGAAGTTATGCAATTTACACGTGTATATTAAAAAAATCTCTACAGCTATGACACATCTGTGTGATGACACTCAGCCACTTTCACTTCTTAAAGGTATACAGGGTGGCCAAAAATAATTTTTAAATTTACAACTATTTGAACAGAATTTTCTCAATTTTTTCAAATGGAACACCTTTTATACGATGCGATGTAGAATTGAAAGTCGAACATTTTTTTTGTATGTACATCTCTATAGCTATTTGTAACTATTTTCGATTTATTGAACAATAACTGCAAAATTCAGCAATAAAAATTAAAAATATATGTTATTGTAATTCAAGATAAGATATCTTAAAAAGTGCTTCACATGTTGCCCATTTTGATTGACAAATATTTCTATGCGTCTTTGGAATGAGGTTTCTACTATTCATAAAATTGCCGGAGTGATACTACTAAAAGCATTTATTATTCTTTCCTTCAAATTTTGGATTGTCGTTGGTGTGATGTTTTTATGGGCATCATGTAACACGCTTATTATAATACCTTCTCTTGAATAATTTGAAAAAAAACTCTCATTTTTAATTTTTATTGCTGAATCTTGCAGTTATTGTTCAATAAATTGAAAATGGTTACAGATAGCCATAGGAATGTACGTACAAAAAAATGTTCGTTTCTCAATCCTACATCACATCGTCTAAAAATATACAGGGTGTTCCATTTGAAAAAATTAGAAAATTCTGTTCAAAAATTTGTAAATTTAAAAATCCTTTTTGGCCACCCTCTATACTTTTTAGGAAGTGAAAATGACTAAGTGTTATCACACAGATGTTTCATAACTGGTACTAACATATTTTTTTCTTAAAATCGATAGTTGTTATTGTAGTAATATTTTTTTGTATACACGTGTAAATGGTATAATTTCAACAAAAAAAATCATTACATCCAAGTGGTTATCAGAAAGTCAATAATAATACAGAAGTGAAAGGACGCCACAAAGAGGTTTCAAAAAAATGTTCTAATACACATGGAATTTCATTTAAAAACATGTTACTTGACCCTACAGAATCGTCTTGGCCCACCCTGTATATTCAAAAACAGTTTCCGGTTATAGACTTTTTTATCTAGTTTACTTGTGTTTTTATATCAAGTTTCTAGCTATCATAGAACTCGAGATATCGAAGTCGGACGCACTATTGCCCCACCCTATATGTATAATAAAAAATCTAAAATACTAGTTCGATGTTAATTTTTAATAAATGAGTGTATTTTCCTGTCACTCAGAACAGAATAATCACAAAGGTACAGGGTAAGGCTCATGTAATATGCCCTCTCCATTTTATTGTTCATTCTAAAAATATTTTATAGCTATATTACGCCATCTTATGATGGAATTTGGTAAGTGTATTTTTTTTGAGCTCAAATATAAAATTTAACTAAAAATGCACAGGTTATTTAAACACGTTTTTCGTAAAAGACACACCCTATATTTTTTTGATAAATTAACAGAGCTCATTGAGGCGATTCCAAATGTAACTGTAATATATTTGCTTCAAAATGAGGCAGATAGCAACTTAAAAAAAATGGACAAATTTTACAATAATTCAAGAGAGATTACTATCATTTAATTTCTTAAATAACAATTTCTATAGAGAATAATGAAATTACAAATAAAATGAAAATGAAATTAAATAAAAAAAAATAATGGAAATATATAATAATTATAAAATTTAATGATTCTTTAAGTAGTACTTTCTTTATTTATGAGGCAATTATATTACAGCTTTATATTATTGAAATCGCCTCAATGGACTCAAATTATCAAAAAAATGTACAGTGTAAAATTTAAAGAAAACATATATTTTTGATCAATCTGCATATTTTTGCTTAAATTATAAATTTGAGCTTAGATTTAAAATCTACAAAAAAAATTACATAAAAACCACTGAAAAAAATTTTTAGAAGTAACGACAAAAAGGAACATTTTATGTGTACATACAAAATGAAATATAATAGATGATGTTTACGATGACGTTTTTCTTTTTGACTGAATATTGTTGCATTAAGTACTCCTAGTGCGAATGGCAATCAATAAAAATATGAATATTGTACTGTTAATGTTCTTACTAGAATACTTAGAATACTAGTAGTAAACGAGGCCATAAATCACACTGAATACACGTAAAGTTGACCGCGCGTCTATACTGTGGAGGGCGCTTGGTTCTTGTATACCAAGAACGGAAAAAGTCAGGCAATTAAAAATATTTAGAGTTGAAATGATTTAAAAGAAAAATTATTGGTGGTGTATGTAATTATATTCTGTCGCTGTGTTTTTAGTTTTTCAATTTTCATATTTTGAAATTTTGAAAAATGGTAGAAAAAAATGGAAATTTTTTTTTCAAAAATTTCACGCAGTGACACAGATTGAACTTTCATCTTTATGTCCTCTAAATTTCATATTCATACCTTCTCTAATAACGTCACAGTTATCCAACTACAAATTCATGTTTTTCACGGTCGCAGACGGAACTCTTAACGTTAAGTATCGAAACTGCAGTAACGTTACACGTTACTGCAGTCTGTTTACTTAAACTTTGCAGTGGTGGGTTGGACTTAGTGAGCCCAATTTACAATGGGCAAAGTAGTGAGTGTATTGTAAATTGCTTATTTCCAAGGCGTAATAAATATATCATTGTGGGTTACTTATTTATTACCAGGCGTAAAAAAATATTTCAAGGTATTAGAATTAAGATAAATGCCTTTTAGGTTTATTGAATCAGTGGAAAATATTTCAACAGTCTACGTACATACGTAAATTTACTACAATAACAAGAAATGCGTTTTATTGGTTAGCAGTGGAAAGAAACAAAATAACAAAAATAAAATTGACATAATTTCTTTAAAGTTTTGAATAAGAAACTAAAACGACTGGTTACGCCGAAATAAGAACATCCTAATTTAATAATAAAATTCGATTTAGCTATAAGAAAGCCAAACGTCTTAAAAATTTCCGTTAATTTTTACTTTGTGTACCCATAAGAAATAATGTCAGAAAATAAAACAATTTTAAATTCTACCTGCTTTAGAGCGGACCAAATTTTTTTGCTGCACAATTTTCATACTTCTGCTTTAAACAATGTTATGTTTCTTTCTATTTTAATATAAAGCAATAAGCTACATTTTGAACTAACCTGTGTAAAAAAGTGATTAAAATATACACCATATTATACTGTGTTCATTCATATGAGTACATAAAAAACTGTTTACCTGGGTTCGTAGAGCGACCCTCTCCGTCTATCTTAAATATAACACATATTGTTATTTGTAGGTATATTGGTCATTAACAATTAGACTTAATCCTTACATATTAATATATTAGTCGTCGAAAACATAATTCAATTTATATTAAAACGCAATCTACAAACGTCCAGTAGTTGGACTACTACCGATGACTATGAAATAAAATAAACAATGAAAAATGATTTAACCGCTATCGGAACTTTGCAGTTGTATATATCTGCCTGCCGTCTGCACCAATCATCTGCGCGCATTTTGTACCCTATTCTGGCTAACGCTGCAAAGCTTGTGTGAACAGACTAAAGTTACAATAAAAAAATAGTGATAGAAACAAAGTAAAGTGTTTTATTTTATCAATAAAATATTCTCTTTCGCCATCCATAACACACGTTTCTTAGAATTCAGAAATGCTGAGATTTCCAGTTCTAATTTGATTTTTTTTATTGTTTTATTCACATTCTAACAAGTCTTAAGGACATTTTTGTTTAACCTTACATTATATAAAAAAATAAGTATGTTACTTGAATATACATTAAAATAAATTGCATAAAATCAAAATAAAACAGGATTTTTCTAGTGCTATATGTAAAATACCTGCATTTAGTATTTACCTACTACTAATGTTTAAAAAGAGAATTAAAATGAAAACAGTGCTTTAATTGGATGAAAGAAAAATTAATTTTCAAATGAATGATCGAGTACCTATCTACCTGGAACACATTATTTTATTCATCGCATTTAGTTTTTTTATAAATGAGCACGCAGCCAGAATGTAATTTAGTTTTACAGAAAATTTAACTTTACGAAATTGCCTCGCTTCTGTTTGAAATTAAGTTTATATTTTCTCCAAATAATATTGTACTTTTAAGAACTATTTGAAGTATTTCTAGCATTTGTTTGCGCGTCATAGAGAATAAAAGAATCTGTATAACTTACCTCTCATAGAACTTGTTGATATATATATATATATATATATATATATATATATATATATATATATATATATATATATATATATATATATATATATATATATATATATATATATATATATATATATATATATATATATATATATATATATATATATATATATATAGATACATATATATATATATATATATATATATATATATATATATATATATATATATATATATATATATATATATATATATATATATATATATATATATATATATATATATATATCAACAATGTCTATGAAGAAAGTAAGTATACAGATTCTTTATTTTCTATGACGCCCAAATTTCAAATGCTAGAAATACCAAATAGTTCTAAAAAAAATCAATATTATTTGGAGAAAATATAAACTAATTTCAAACAGAAGCGAGGCAATTTTCGTAAAGTTACATTTTCTGTAAACTAATTACATTCTGGCTGGCTCATTTATAAAAACTAAATGCGATGAATAAAATAATGTATTCCAGGTAGATAGGTACTTTCGATCATTCATTTGAAAATTAATTTTTCTTTCATCCAATTAAAGCACTGTTTTCATTTTAATTCTCTTTTTTAAACATTAGTATTAGGTAAATACTAATGCAGGTATTTTACGAATAATAATAATCCTGCACCCACTTTTTGTATATCTAGGAACATGTTTATAATTTAGGCATTTATAATATTGTACCACTTTGTAAGACAAGGTCCAACTAAAAATTGTACACTATTTATTACGACATACGTCGGAAGGATATTACCCTCAAAAGTAATTGTAATTAATTGCCTGTCAAAAAAACAGTAAAGTTTCTCCACATCTGCAATTAGTTTCAGATATTTAGGAATATATAAGAATATCTACAATTTTATTGTATAATTTTCTGACAGCTTTCGACTGTAGTCATGAATTAAGTTCCCTTTTCTCTAAGACTGATACAGATATTCAGTGAATAAAGTAAATGGTTTGTTTAATGGGCCATCAACCATAACTTTCCCCAGTGTAGTTTGTTAATTTAATCCTATTACTAATTTGATGCAGTTGAAATTTTTTTATAATAAAGGATTTGTGTATTCCGTTAAATGCTTGATGTTTTATTCTAACTAACTACTAAAGTAGTTAAATATTTATGACTGAGCAGCTTTTATTGTCAAAAGTCGCGTTTCTGTATTTGTACTGGAGTTGCACTCTCTTTATGACATGTTTAAATTGAGTACTATTGAATTTTTAATTGGCTTTTAAATATTTACTATGCTATGAAAATTAAACTACTATGAAATTATACATTCATTATAACTTGCGTTCAATTTTATTTACATAGTGTTAAAAAAATTTTAACTCTAACGAGGCGGGGGTAAGATATTTCTTTGTTAATAATTTTAACTATAGATAATCTAAATAACAAAGACGAATAGTTATTTTTTATTTGGTGCCATAATTTCCAGAAGATGAAATTTTGGAGATGTCTAATTAATCGTAAAAGAATATTACTTAGTTCATCTTCATTTTTAATTTAGGGGCAAAAATATGGTGATCAATATGTTTCCTAATGATATCATTTTCGCATCCAAATATTAAATCAAATTAGGTTTTCCAATATTGATATAAAACTATTTTTAAAATTACTTTGAAATCTAGATATAACTGCCATAAAATCAAAATTATTTAACATTTATCAATAAATAATGCTGGTTAAAGATTTTAATTAATAATAATTATTGAAGTTTGGGAGACATCAATGCCTAATCAACAGGCAAACCATTAAAAACGAATTAAAGGGATCTTATGTATTTATTTACCTATTTATTTATTTATTTATTTATATTCACCATTCAACGGGAAACCATTTACAGAATGGGAATTACAAAAATATAATATAAAATAATATTTTAAAAAGACAGAAATAAAGAAAAAAGAAAATATTACATAAGAGCATGAAGAATATAACTTTAAACTTAATTTGAAAATGTATACACACATATATGCATGCATACATATATGCATATATACATACATACCCACATACACACATATCCATATACTTATCTATAATTAACATATGTAAATTTATTATACATTACGTATGTATAACTAACACATGCAAATGTTTGAAAAAAATTTGTTTTATAATTTGAAATGTCGATATATGTATTCCCCCCGTTTCTGTATTTTAGTATTTTACAAATTGTTTAAAAAATAACCTAGTGAGACACACAACTTTTTCACAAATTTCAATCGCAATTTTTTTCTGCAGAATTTCTTCATTTAGTTTTGATAGTTATACCTTAAAGTAACGTTTAGGTCCCTTACCAATACTGAGATATGACATAACCTAAATTTCACCAGCCGCTACTGCATGCTACTTGCCTGACAAAACGCATAGTAAGAAATTGACAAAAATGTCCCAAAAATGTGAAGCAGTTATTCATTCCCAAAGAGACTGCAACTCCAAAATGTGTAACGTTGGATAAATTCGTAACAAAACCAACGCGCAACGAGAAAATCTATAAAGGACAAATATTTAGATGAGCTCAGTTTAGACGATCGGCGTGAAAAAATAAAATGAAAGCATAATTATGATACATCCAATGGCAATTTTACTTTTCATTTTTAAAAATGACCGGTTTCGTGACTCATCTTGACTAGTCCGATGATTCGGTCAGTCACAAAAACATCGTGACCGATCAACTACCCATCACTAATTAAATTATTCTGTAAGGCATAAGTGTCAAATTAAGTGTTCTTCATCCATGGCTAACCAGATGACCTGGTAGATGCTGGCAGTATAAAATTTGCAATAAATAAAAAACAGTAGAAGATAAGATACAACATATTTATACACCTGAAATCACAAAAAAACACAGATTTCAAAAATGTGAAAATAGGTTATTCCATTTAAAAAAAGTAAAAATTTGTTTGTAGCGCTTTTATGGGACCACCTGTATATTCTTTACAGGTATTCTAAAAGAGTTTATTTGATTCGCTACAACTTTTATTTGAAAAAAATTTTTTTAGCTCGAAAAATAAACAAAAATTTGGGGTGGGCCTTTTTTGTTTCATAATGTTATATGGATACAGGAAAATTCTATATTATAAAATACAAAAATTTATATACCAATAGCACACTACATGTTAAAATATAATTTTGAGTTTAGATATTCATCTACTGAATTAAAATTCTTTTGTAACATACATTGTTTAATTTTGTTTTTAAATTGAATTGAATATAACAATTTAACTTCAGGCGGAAGTTTATTATGGAGATTCATATTTAGAGAGTTTTTAGAACAAGTTGTAAGTTTATGCTTGAGCAACAACAAAAGATCGTTGTTGCGTGTATTATATAATAATGGGGTATTTTTACATTTTTTTATTAGAACATCGGAAATAGAGATAAAATAAGACACATGTGTCTTTTCTTTATTTTTTTTTTGAGTTTTCATTTAAACTGAAAAAAAAATCAAACTCTCAAATACAGCGCCAAATGTAGTTATTCTTTAGAGTATTTCATAATCAGCAGTTTATCGGATTTGACATTTGACCATAACCTTATTTTTCGTTTGTTTATTATTGTAAAAATATAGCAAATAAATGATCTGATCTACCTTCTATATAATTATTTTCCTTATTTGTGTACTTTTAGAGTGTTTTAAAACAAATATACTAAAAAAAAATTCTAAAACATGAATCACAACAGAATAATAGAAATACCAGACTGCCAGTGTTTCAACAAATTTTTGGTGATATCCCTATCCCTATCAAAATATAAGCATTTTCATTTTCATCTCAAATTAATGAAAATACCTCATTGTGATTGTGAGACAGAGATTCGTAATTGCTAGAATGCGAATATCGAGTAGTGAGGAAAAAATATTTAAAGTGAACAAAAGCTTAATAATTTTATATTCTCTAAAGAATGAAAATTTTTATTGCATTTCTGGACGAATCTCGACTAATTATAATGAAAAAACATAACTCTATGGAAAAAATCTGTCAGCATGTCTATAGTACCGCGATAGCAGCCACAGTTTTTAAGATAAAGTTTTCAAATTTGGTACACATGTTCTAAAGGCCAAAGACAATGATAAATTCGATGATGAGCAAAATTGGCCAGCTGAAAGAAGGTCCACGGGACCCAAACTTTTTTGTATTTGCCTTTACAAAAAAAGTTTTTCATGATAAAAAGATTATAAATCATGTCTACTATATCAATCCAATGAAATATGTTTTCCAGTTACTTAAATAAAGCTGATGTAAACTTAAATTTTTTTATACATTTGACCTCATAAAATGGTGTTAGGATAAATTTAATAGTTTGACATTTGAAATGTCTAATTTAGTTACAAAAATGTCAGTGTCAATAAGAAGAAATTATTAAAATATATGACATGAATTATGATGATAGAATAGAATGATTTTTTTACATCAGGATGGTATAAGAAAAGTTATGTGCTGGCCACATCAGATATTTTAAGTTGGTGTAGTAAAAAATAAATGTTTAGTTTCTTGCAGATATAGCCAACATGGTTATGCCATTTTAGAGCTTCATGAGCAACTTTACATTAGTGCTTTTATTTTGCTTACAATCAGTTAAAAAAATTTATTTTTTGAGTTTTGCTTACAACTTGCTTAAAATTATTAGAAACAAAACATTAGTTTAAATTATTCATTGATGAATATTATAAAGAGGAGTGGCCCAAGAATGGAACCTTGGGGCACTCCTGACGTGACAGAACTATCTTTGGAAGCAAACCCACGACAATCGACATATTGTTTTCTTTCAGACAAATATGATTTAAATAGTTCAATTAGCGGTAAGGATAATCCCACGCTCCCAAGCATTTGATGTAAAATTCCATGATCTAACCTGTCAAAGGCTTTAGAGAAGTCAGTATAAAGCACATCAACCTGAATATTCATATCAACATGTTCAGCAATAAATTGAGTTACACAAAACAAATTCGTTGTTGTTGATCTACTCCTCATGAATCCATGTTGATGGATAGAAATTTGTATTTTATTTTATTTGTATAATTATTTGTATAATACTATATTTTGCATTTCTTTTTATTTACCTGTCTATTCGTGGCTATGGATAATAAAAAATTCAGTAAGAAGCTAATGGAAAACTTGCATTAATGGCATTAAGGCGGATTATTGTTACTTACTGGAACTTACTTATGCTACCGTAAATGGTATGTAACCGTTGCAAATGCTCATAGCAGAAGTATGGTGAACATAAACCGTGAGGTGCCCCAAGGATCACTCCTGGCACCTACTATACACCCTACATATCTTAAGTTTATCTATTGTAAATTTGATTAGTTATTATTACACATTTGCAGACGATATGATATTATAATACCAAAAATTTGGTGCATAATTAGTAGCTGACAATCAGGATTTAGATACTGGTTATTACAAAATAGAGATACTCTATGTGGTATTCAAACAAAACATAATTTAACGAAATTAATATATTTGGTAGAAACAAGACTGATAGAATTGGGACAATAGTGTCTCTAATGGACGACTGATTGTAAATTAAATTGGTACACATGTATATATGCATTTTTACTTCTAAATTAGTACCAATGGTGGAACTACTAAGCTATCCGCTTATGCATATGCGTTAAATGAAGGAGATTTTAAAAGTGATTTGCTTGCAGAGTAGATTTCCTCCAGAGTAGGCTCCGTAATCCTTCAAATGTAAATTATCTTTCGTAATAGCTATGTCTAATATTTAGAAAGCTACAATTACATAAAACGAGTGCAGATTTTCTCAATTGTATTTTTCTAATGAAAGCCGGCTCAAGCACTCATAAAATTGTTGGTTATGGTCACACAATACAACCAAATCTCTATAATCTAGTAC